>BQNB010001813.1:80508-93281 GCA_026074375.1 Tanacetum coccineum | reverse complement strand
TGTCGGCTTGTTTTGCTCTACAACTGCAGCCAAGTGGGATTATTAAAGCACATAACACTACTTGTAGAACTTTGATCCAGAAATATTCACTTGGTAATCACTGCCGTCTCTTTGTTGCTGACAAAGCTTCTTTTTCTCTAATCCCTATTTGAGCTCATTCTGAATTTAAATCATGTAAGAATCATATTTCTTAAAGAACGAGAGAAGGGTTCTTTGTAGTTGATTTCACATAAGGAAGAACCAGAGATGATATATTATGGGTTGCAATCTGGGGTTGTTGGACTGAGTAAGAGCGAATTGGTTCAAACTGTTTCAAGTCATGAGTAAGAGCGAATTGTCTGTTGGCTTTAGCTAAAGTTTTAACACAATATTTCAGGTACTTGTGGATGCAGAATGCACACATGATGGTTCAATAAAACATATCCAGAAGTTTGAAAACTGGGGATGGACAACTTTAGAGCGACGTGTTTTGGATGCTGAGAGAACCGATGATTTGACTGTTCTTCAGGTAGGATTGATATCTGAGTATGGGTGGGTGGGTCTGATAATGGGTCAAAACAATATCTGGAAGAAGCTTGCCGATTTACTAGTGGCCAAAGTGGGTTGGATTGACCAGCAATCTCTTTTTATCCACTTTTACTTTGATTATCATGAATAATTATCTGTTGATTATGATATCAAAAACAATATTTCGACTGTAGTAAATCATAATCCTACTCGTTACTAATATTGATTCTCTTTTGGCTTGCAGAGTTACTGGAAATAGATGGTTCCAAATGTTGGCCCTGCAAACCTCATATTCGGAAAGCAAAATGGGTTTTGAATGGACATGTTGTTGCTCAATTGAATCTGTGTTTGATAGTTTATTGGCGTTGTGTTTGTTGAAGCCACTTGGTTTCGGATAGTAGAATGTTGTTATTTGTTGCAGCCATTTGTATTAATATTTATTGTATTTGTTTACGAGTGAAAGGATTAGATATGCATTCTGATAAAAATGGGATTTTTTTTTGTTAGAAAATTCTCTTATAAAGAACGGCTCTTATTATGATGTTAAAAAGATCGGTTATAAACCGATCTATTTGTGTTCACGTTAAATAGATCACCCTTGTATAGAGTGGTTCATAACCGATCTATAAGAGGTGTTTCAACCGTTCTATTTAAGCTTTTTTGTAGTAGTGAATACATTACGAATATATGTGAGCCTATTGGGGGCACACACGTTAATACATGGAGAACACATTTTATACTTCACTTTAATGACGGACACTTATAATGGCAATGACACGTGACAAAATTTTTGCATTCTCCCCAATTAGAAGTTTCATTTCCATGTAGGACTATGCAAAAATCCGTACAAGAATGTTTCGTGCATATAAAAAAAGATTCAGTGTTACTGCATTCTTCTTGTGATACGACCAATTTCGCACCTGCAAAATCAAAATACCAATAAAGCTTAATGAGTACAACTAGTATTAATGAATGCTAGGTTGATTACTTAGGACATAGTGTCGTTGAATATCAAAAAGTACATGGATTTCTTTGATTACAGAATTTTGAATTAAGAATAAAGGAATTGAAAATTACCTATGACCAAAAGAAACAAGAGAAATGTTATTTGAAGCGAAGAACTTGTCATGTTGGTTTAGATTTTGGTTTCGAATGATAAATTATGAGATGAAAGGTTAGTTTATATAGGAGATGAGATCAAAATTGATGTAGCAATATCTATGTAGCTGAATTTATTATCTAATTTAACGTGACGTAGAGAAAATTGTCAACATATACTATAATAGTAAGTTTTATTATCTGTGGCATGCCAAAGCATTTACACAATTCCTATAAATGTTATAGGAAATGATAGAAAGATAGTAAATTTTCGTATCTTCCGTTAGAAGCTAAAACCATTAAAAAAAAGGCACAAAATGGTTAAACAATTGTGGTGGTCACGTTTTGCCAACCAATGACAAAAAACCAAATTTTCAAACTTCTACTTGACTAAATATTTAGGGGCCGTTTGGTTGGTTGTTGTGATCACAATGGGAATAAGTATTGGTATAGAGCGGAATGACAATGATTGTATCATTCTTATAGTTATTGTTTGGATTCATTTATAAAATATAGGTATGAATGGCTACATCATCATCATTCAATATGTAATAAAGAAAAAAATATAATAATAAAAAAACCACGAAATGCGTTGCAAAAGAAACATGTTAGAAATCAATTTCATCATCACTTCTTGTAAGGGAACAATTATCATCTTCATTTTTAAATTTTTTAACAAAATGACAGAAACTTATGAATAATTAAATCATCGGCACTTTATTTATCAGTATCAAAACTCACATTTTGTAATTGTACAAGATGAAAGGGTAATGAAACACAAAAACTTGCATATGCAAGTTAGATCTGTTGCACAAAAATTAAATAAGAGAAACACTAATGGGAGATGAAGAAGAAAACTATTATGTTCCTAAGAAAATTGTGGTGGAGAAGATAGTGTGGCCCACAGGAATGCTATCATATACTACATTTAAGAGTGGTATGGATCTATGAGTATGATAGAGGATATTTATATATTGATTTGTAACCAAACACTTGCAATGGATGTCATAGTGATAGTTTGATTCCGACACCCATGAAATAAACGCTTCCTTAGTATTGTGTAACTCTTGGTCTTGTTCAATGTGTGTGTTATTATCATATGTTATTTGAAATATTTTATTAATATACTTATTATCAAAAAGAAGAAAAATAAGAGTCTTAGGTCACATAAATAAAGAGGGATGCTACAACCACAAAAAGATTCACAAAAAAAGTTTCACAAAATGATGTGGCATGCATTAATAGGGAGATGTTAATCAAAAATGAAGAAAGAGAAATGACCAAAAAGATTTTGATTAGATACATGTCATTTTGTGAAAATTTTGTGGAAGTTATTTTGTGGATATAGCAATTCTCCATAAATAAAAGAGTGGTGATTGAGTGATAAATCATAAAATGGTAATTCTATATGAAAAGTTTATAATGTTATCACCATTGCCTTAGTAAATACGATTTGTTGTTTAGCCTAAAATACTGAATAGTAAAGACATCACAAGCTTACAAGATATTACCATGCTTCACTATAAGTTTGTGACATTCTTTTCGCTTCCACAAATCTGAATCTCGCTGCAAAAACTCTTGAAAAACATAAAAGGAAGCGTGTTGGCACTACATATTACTCTTGCAGATGCCAACTTCATTAGCTTATTTAAGTGTCATGATCATCCGTGCTATGAATTCCGGAAATAGCAGAAGGTTGATAAATAACGCTAAAAGATATAAAGAACGTTGGATGGATCGGGTAGCGTTGTTGTTGTGGAAGATAATACTATGCACATACAAATGTAAAGAAATGCATGCTTGTGTCCAATCTAGATTCGATAAGTATCATCAGTTCCCAAATCTTATATGCTAGGTTACCCCACGTCATTAATTTAGAACATACGCTGCATATAACCGTGTATACTGTGTATGACTTGTTCATTAACACATTTTTTTTTACTTCTTAAGGAACTACATGGTAAGGTTGGATTAATTACTACCTTCACAAAACTTTGTAGGATAAAGTATGCCAAACTAAATACAATGTCGATCATTTTCGCTACTAAAAGTACTTGATACATCACCTATATACAATCAATAACTAGTTTTTACCACAATTCAGTATTGGAGATCTATGAATTGATCTGGATGGTGCGATTTGCACCGATATAGTTTCGTTTATATCAAATCATCACCTCATCATTTGCATAAAAAGATAATAACAAAAACACATAAAAAACAACTATGTATTCCGATACCAAAACCCTAATTAACAAACAACAAACGACTCATTCAAACTTTAAGAATCCTATCAAACCCTAAACACCTAATTAACAACTCTAATAAGATGATTTATAGGGCTCGGCTCATTGATCACATAAAGGATTACCGAGCCTTATATATGATCTAGCCCTAATCTTATTTTTAAGATTAAGTTTAAACTCATTCCAAACCTCAGGAACATGCTAATCAACTCCCTCAACTGATACACCCACAAGAACTTCGACCGTTTAAACTCTTTAAACGACACACGTAAGTGTGTATTCACGAGCATGTACCGATCAGCGATTTTAGAACGACAAATGGGACATGTTTGCTTGAGATAAAGCCAGTCACGTATACAACTAGCATGGAACTTATGGCGACATGGGAGTTGTTTAATGTTGGTGTCGCCTTTGACGACCATTCTACCATGCAAATAGGCATGCGGTCGCTGGTGCTGATGCGATACAGCCGGTGATGGTTGAGTGTCGGATTTTTGTTGTTAGCGCAGCCATTGGAATATGAGTCGTATGAATAATGCCCGATGCTACCGGCTACGGTGGTGATTATAAGTTTTAACTTAGCTATACTCTACTTTTAAGCAGATTAATGATTGTTTACATTCGGTTATATAACTTTGATCAAGTATTTACAAAATTAACAAATAATCAAGGAAGAAAACTATGTCTTATCACGTAAAGCTGAATAATGACGTATATGTTTTTTACTGGAGAAAATGTGTCGATAGATTAAAAAAAAAATTAATCTGACACCTGTAATTTTGACATAAACCCATATATATACTTTTGATTTGATTATGTACCGATAATACATATGCGTAGGATGATATTATTGTTAAAACATTGTAAACCCGTAACAGATATGGATTATTAATACGGTATTTATAACGTAACTTATAACATACTAGAAACTTTAATGGACCCAACTCACATTCGGGCTTGGGCTTGGGCTGTTTTATACTCTAATACTTTCCCGCAATCCTAGCGACGAAATCACGAAAGCTCGGATTAGATTAAAAAACTAAAAAAAAACCATTAAAGCCTTAATAAATTGTTGATGAAGACATCTTACAACAACAAACAGCAAAACAAAAGCATTAAACAGAACATAATTAGTTGATGAAGAAATCCGCCAACATACGAAAAGAAATCTTCAAACTTGAAAGTCACGAAACTGATAGACGTGTATCATATCGGATACACCAAAGTAAATTTTTTTTTCATACGGGGTAAATCAAAGTATCTTTTTTTTCCATACAAGATAAACCAAAGTATCCTTTTTTATACTGAAAGTATCTTTTTCTTTTCTTTTCTTTTTTTCTTTTAAATAACACAATTTTTTTAACAACGAGCCAGATAAATCATAAGATCATTCAACAATACATATTAAATAAACTAGTAGGATACCCGCGCACAGCTGCGACAACCAAAACCTTTTATGAGAATGCTTACAGGTGGCAAGGTTTTAGTATTAACTGTCACTAAAGAGTATCAAACTGTTAAAGTAATGAAAGAAGTAAATTTGTTGATATGAACTTTTATTTTTAAGTTTATCCTACGCATAAAAAATATAAAACAACGTAGTTTCAGTTTGCTACTTTACATCAATCTAAGCAAAGCCTTGGCATAACATTTTGGGTCTAAAACAATGCATACAAACCTAACTGATGGCACTACATGTGACAAAACAAAATGAGACCAAATTCTTTACATACGTATTCAACTCTCTGGTCTATGAGGATTTCACAACCTATGGCTCAATTTCTTTTATTTTGAGCGGAAAATGCGTTAAATGCAACATGTATCTCACTTAACAAACTTATCCTCATGGTGTTTGCTATTCAAAACTGTCTTATGTTTGCCACAAGGCCCAGTTTCTTGATTGTTATGAGAGTATGATAGATGCCTCATGATAGATGCCTCTTAAGATCTGTTATATAAAAGAAGAACTACATCAACATTTCATAACAATAATATGAGGTATTGACGTATTGTGCGGGGTACTCACGTATCATTTTTCAAACCATATTTACAATGTATATTTACTTGAATTGAAGCATTGTCGACTTAATACTTTAATTAGTCGTTTCTCGGCGTCTTGTCTTCTAATTACCTCTATGCTTAATTTAATAATGGGAATTTTAAGATGTTTATCTAGAATTTAAAGCATTTTAGGTTATAAAAACAGGTCATGTTAAGATTAAAAATAGATAACAATAATAAAATAAATGAGCAAAAGATGAAACAACCAATTAGCAAATCCACCCTAACTGAACCAACCTGTATTTAAAATCATTCTTCTTGACTTCGATCACATATTTACATGTACGTTCGAAACGTTATTATGAGCTTATGACTATCAACTTTAATCGTACTCTCAATTTCAGGATTAGAATCATGGGCAGAGGCGACAAAATGTACATGATGAAGAAAGGCTTAAGCAGGAAACTTTTGAATGGATTAACAATGAGACAAACTGCAGAATGAAGAGTGGTGTCGACCTGAAATATGTACAGTCCTAAAAGTTTAAATTCCCTAGAGGGGTGTATGCATTTGGACAAACCTCTGACCCGATCCTTTTTAACTAATTAGCATGTATTAACAATTAGATATTAAATATCCATATCAAGCAATTCATTAGTAAATGAGTTGCAACTCCCATTTTCTAATACTGTTAAAGGGAAAAATAAGTGATTTGGTTTGATTGACCACTATGAGCCTAATCATAGCGTTTGGAACTTTGGATAGCAAACTTTGTCCGTAAAAATACTTACTTTCATCCCATTAAAGTTGATCCTCTCAAGATACTACAGATAAAAGATATCTTCTTTCATTGAATATCTCATATAACATGCTCTCTTGGGTTCTGGTGGTGACCCTTTGGCATGGTTTTAGAATTTGGCTTGTATAGCCGAGTGACAACATGAATTCTCCTATCATACCAATCAATATAACTTCTAAACAACATTATAATTGCCACTAATATGAAAGTTTGACACATTATCTTGATGACGGAACCCATTTATGATTCTTATGTATGTCTAATTTTGTGTAGCAAGATTGTTTTCCAAAAGATATTCGTCACAACACACAAATAAACATCCAAAAGATAAATCCGAACCTCATGTACTGTTGCACATATCATTACTTTCGATTACCTGTTTCTTATCGCTAGATATCAAACATGTTGGGTATTTTCTTAGTCCATGAGGATTAAGAGCCCAACACATTGGGGCCCATCTTGGGTCCATTTAGTCCTTATTTAGGGCATCCTTATGCTCATTATAAAGTGTGAAAAAACAAGAGACATCACCATATTAAAAATTGCCTTCCAAAAAAGTAATCTTAGCATGAGTATTTAAATACCATCAAAGTCAAGCAAAATCTGATAATTACCAATTTGCCATCAACTAATTCAAAATTATGTGAAAAAAATAGTCGATTAAAACTCAAAAACAAGTGTGACTAATGAATTACAGACACTATTTAAGAATTGTAAACTAATTTCACAGTATCGGTGTAGATCCCGCAGCTGACATGTGTTTGCCGTTGATGGATCGTATCAATGTAATTGTGATAACGGTTTCGGTGGTGGTGATTAACAGTGGTAATGGCGGTTTCAACCGGTGTTGGTCAGTAGAGAGGGAGATGAGACTGTTTGAAGGTGTAGTATGTGTTTCTAGGATTTAATTTAATACTTGGAGATATCAAGTAGGAGGAAGACGCATGCACCTTAAGTTTTGCACACATGTCTTTTTCTGATTGGATCTACTTATCTTAATTTTAAATGGACCTCACAACTTAAATGCTTTATATATAGTAGTATAGATAAAAAATATTAAACCAATTGAATCGATGACTCGATGAACCGGCGACCAAGTTGGGTCTATTATAAAAGAGGGTTTTAAAACATTGGGTTTAACTTATGATTCTCAAACAACCCAAAGAACCAAACATAATCAATTCATATGTAGCTTATGCTGAATCTTTCTAATTTGAATTGAAACATTGGGTTTAACCCAAACAGCTGAATCTTTTGAACATCACCGTAATGGTACGTACTGACGTCACATAATCAATTCATATGTAGCTTATGCTGACGTCATTTTCATAATCCATTTGTTATGTATGCTTTTTTTATGTGGTGTATTGTTTGATTAAATTATGTTAAACTTGTTGCTTACAGTTGTTTAGGAATTTAGTTAATTATTATGGGTGTTTGGTTTATATCGTGAATGACAATGGGTATGGGATTGGGAATCGGAATGGTTTTACAAACCCACTAGGTTTGGTGGTGTTTTGACTTGTTACTTTGCGTGCTTGTGAATAATACTATGTGGATGGATGATTGTTGATTAGAAGTCCGAGAAGGTGTGGACATTTTTTTTTTTTTTTGACGTTTTTTTGACTGTTAGTTAGGCGACAGTATAAATGGTGTAATTTTATAAAGCAAAGCACCTACATCATGTGGTAGTTTTGCTGATTTTAAGCGTAAACGATATCATTTTATGATATGTGTCAATGTAACGTATAATTAGTCGATTAAGTGGTTCTGGATTAGTTAATAAGCTGTACAAGTTCATCTTCTTAGTTTGTGTGTTTGTGCTTGTTGAGTCGATTTATATTAGTGGTATGGCTTATGTAATTAGGATAGATTGTTATTAGCGCAGCCGAAGAGTGAGAATAATTATATGTGTACAAGAAATTACTTTCAATATCAGTATTAAAAGTTAAGGGGCAAAAAGCAAAACTCATTTCACAATTTGACGATTTTGTTTTTGGATCAGCAACGAGAGGTAGACCCGCCACCATTGAAATGATGGAAGATGGAATAAGCTTGTTACCAGATTGCTCACTTGTTGAGATCATCTCTCGGTTAGATTCCACAGAAGAGGTTATCAGAACATGTATACTCTCTAAAAGATGGAAACATCTTTGGACTCAAGTTCCTATTCTTAATCTTACTCTTAAACCTTACTCTGTAGACGAAGATCGAAGAATCCCTGAATTCATTTCGTACGTCAAAAAAGTCGTGAATCAACGTGGCCAGTCAAGGCTTAACAAATTCGTACTGAGTATGCCTTACGATAGTAGCAATGAGTCAATTGTTAGTAAGTTAATCCGCTACGCTGTTACGTGTAATGTTCAAGACCTTTATTTATTTTTAGTCGATCCCTATGATGTGAACCCTGAGTTTGTTAAAGGATCAGAATTTTTCTTCAACCTCGAGTTTTTAATCACATTTGAGATTGGATGGCTGTTCAATTGTGTAATAATGCTACTGGTGTCATTAAGTTTGAGTAACGCTGAAGAGGTTATGTGATTACATACGGCAAATTAGATGAAGATTTGGTTAAGAATATATTATCCGGAAGTCCTCTTTTAGAAAATTTGGAGTTGGTGTATTGCTTTGGTTTTGGACGGATTAATATTACCTCACCGAGTGTTAAGAAATTGTTTGTTACCGGATACCGTGAACATGGATATATTGTCGAAATATATGCGCCTCATATTTTGTCACTAACTATCAAAGAAGATTTGATGTCATCCAAGGTTGTGTTGCTAAATGTGTCTTCTTTAGTTGAAGCTAGATTAGATTATTCGATGGGTGTCCTTTCAAGTAAGGCAAAGAAAGAAGAAATGCTTAAAGGTCATATACTAAGCCTTCGCCATGTCAAAAAGCTTAAAATTGGACACTACTGTTTAAAGGTAATTTCCCTTCAATTTTTTTTTTTTTTTTTAACTTTTTGCAATTTGTGTGTTTGTAGGCCTTATCAATCATTAGGTTTAGGAGAACTTTATTGATTATAAATAGTATACCAGTTTGGATGTGCATTTGAAAGTAATCAATTCTTTAAAGCTAGAGAAATCTGTACTAGTGTTCCACCATTCTCATTGCTATATCATGTTTGTAGACCCTCGCTCGTTTGGAAGCTAAAGGTTTCACTTTTCCGTCAAACATGAAGTATCCTGATTTGTCTGACAATGATAAGTCTGAGACTGATACAGCTGATACAACTGACAGTGATTGGTCTGACAATGAAGATTGATAGGAAGTAGGAGCTAAAGGCGGGTGAGGTTAGTATATGGGTGGAACTTTGAAATTATGTTTAGTCTAGAAATGCTTACTGCATTCCAAATTCTGAGAAAGTAGTTGCTAAGTGACTTTGATTTTGGAGATTTCTTTATAAGTTTTGCTTACCAAGTCTGTTCTGGCTTAGCAACCATGTTGATAGATTTATCGTGCTTACGTTTAGCCTTCTATGATGCTGATTTTATCATATGTCACATGCTCATGTGAACCTTGTTATGCTCTTGTGTTATTGTACTTGAAGACGAAAGTCCTTTTTTGAACATACTAATATAGGATAGTATAATGCACAAAAGAAGCCCACTTTATCCTGTTTTTCTAACACGGATATAATTTAGTGCGAGATGCTCGGTTTAAGAGGTTTTGTTTGTTTTCTGATGAGAGGCTACTTATTTACCTTTGTATGGGCTAATGGAATAATTGTGGCTCAATGGAGAGGAAATTGTTGACTTTCTTTTTTGAATGTCAAACTTAATGACACTCAAACCAAACATTTTGATAATTTTTAGCTCTACGTTCTCGACAGTTGTTTGCACAAAATTTTAGTTCTTGTATTGTTTAAAGTGAGTACATTTTTGTACAAAGGAGAATAGGTTTTAACTAAGTTATGATGAAAAAAATAGTTAGTTTGACTTTTAAAAGTCAACTGCAATTAAGAAAAGGAGTAAATAAGAAGTTATCTCTACATTCTCTTCAATTACCATTATGGCTGTTTTGATGTTCAAGGTGCATTAAGCTAATCCTTACTAGTTGCTCCTCAAACGTATGTCCATAGTTCTTAACTGTCTTTTTTTCTTATGCTCTTTTGTCATCCGTTTATCAAGCACGTTCTGGTGATTGATTATGGTCAACATGCGTCAACCATGTTACTAAATGTTGCCAAATGGTCATGTTAGACGACTTAGGTAACAGGTTATAGGTTAATATGAACCCGGGTTGTAACATGTATGTTTAATACCTGTTAAAGTTGGTGGCCCTGAGATGGCCTGCAAACGCACCCATTTCAGAGGATTAGCATAGATCAATGTTATTCTCTGGTAAATGTTTGTGTATGGATCAATTTAATCAAATCAGAGTTCACAGAGCATTCTTGCTATAGCATGGTTTCAGAGCACAGTTACATTTTATAGTTACATTTGACTAGTTAACATATTTTACATTATTAGTTGAATGAAAGCTTTCTTGTCACTTTTATTGTCGGTAGATCGTCTCTCCTGGAAATCTAATAGTTTCATTTTCCACAAAAAAAGAAGTTACCTGATGTTACATTACCTCTATAGTCTGGTTATGATTCACTGGAAAGGTAGGTGATTGGTCTGATAGCGAGTAGCGACTCAAGTGAGTGGCCGAGATTAGGATGTGATATCCTTGTATCAAGACTTTTACTTGTGTTGTTTGACTTCTGAATTGTGATGAAATATTACTTGAAAGATTACCTGCATAAACCTTTGGTGTCTGTTATTTTCGAGTCTCAGATTGTGTTAGTGTGTTGGAGTTTGGAAGCTTTTATTGTGTTTCGTAACACCCGGCGAAACCAAGTTGTAGTTGCATGTTTTGCACAGATCGTGACATAATTCTATAATTGTTGATTTGCGGGCTTGCCTCATAATTGATTGCCGGATAATTTTTTCTGTTTTGCGTTAACTTATGATTCCCAAACACCCCTAATTTGAAAACCTAGATAGAGATAGTGTTCACCTTCACAGCTGAAACTAATTAACATCACCGTAATGGTACGTGCCACTACTAATTTCTTCACTTTTTTGTGTGCCAAATAATCAATTCATATGTAGCCTGTGCTGACGTCATTTTCATAATCCATTTGTTATATATGTTTTTTTTATGTGGTGTATTGTTAGATTCAATTATGTTAAACTTGTTGCTTAGAGTTGTTTAGGTTTAGGAGAACTTTATCGATTATAAATAGTATACTGGTTTGCATTTGAAAGTAATCAGTTTTTTGAAATCTCATTTTTCTGTTATAAAAACTAATTCATACAAGTGTTCCACCGTTCTCATTGCTATATTGTGTGTGTAGACCCGCGCTCAGTTGGAAGCTAAAGGTTTTACTTTTCCAACGAGTCTTGAACCTTCAACAATTCAACGACCTTATCAAACATAGCGTTTAAAAAAAAAACATCACAGGCCATTCAAAAGTGCCTATTACTTCATTTCTAACCAAAAACTTACCATCTTTTATATAATAAAAGAATTATATTATTTCGGAGTTTTTTATCAGATTAAATCTTATGTGAAAATATATTGGACCAATCATAATGCTTAATTTTGCCACGTAGGCAAAATCGTGCGATCTGATTGGTCAATAAAAAGTCAAAATTGAAAAAATACACATAAAAATATATGTGTCAAATTTGTGAAAATAAAAACTTAAAAAAAGATGAGATAATTAATAAAACTTTAGTGGTTTAGTTTTTAAATAAATTATATGGAGTTAAAAGTGTAAATTTATAAATTTACAAATTTTATTATAACTTTAAAAAATAAACAAATAACCCCTTAAACTTTATACCTCTAGACTTTATATTTTAAAATACAACAAATGTAAACCAATTCTTACTTTCAAACAAAGATTTAACATTATCTAATCACATCTCAAATCTACCCGAAAACTTTTTGGTGGATTTTTCATTGTCGGCCTGCATGTTGTACAACCGAAGCACATCGAAGGTTCACTTGAGCCGACTCCGGGCTACCTAAAAGGGTAGTTTTTGAAAACGAAGTCCAAGACGCCGTGAGGTATTTCTTCTATAACAATGATCTTCCTAATGGATGCAATTCTTCATTTATTGCTT
>BQNB010001813.1:0-77930 GCA_026074375.1 Tanacetum coccineum | reverse complement strand
AATGGAATTATTTTATCCCTAAAACAAGCTTTTGTATGTTCGAAACCCCACGAACCCCCAGTGATAGCTGTGGGTGTGGTCCTTTCTTTGACTACTACATCAAAGTTAGCAAGATGATGTTTAAGTTTCTTTAAACTCGTGTTAACCATGCTGACTTTAGGAAGTTCTTTTGGAACCTCAACATTGGTGGGTATCAACTTGCTTTTTCTTTTCTAACATCATATTATCCTTATGTTTTAAAAGCATTTTGGAACGACTCTCTTCAGCAAGTGCTAAGGTCTCTTCTGAGTCAGGAATCACAATAAGATTAGTTTGAACAATAATATCACCAACATATAGCTTTAGTTTCGACTACTGAGCTTTCTGCAAATAAAAGGGATTTTGAAAACCTAGAGCTTGTTTAGTGGTATTATCATAGAAAAACTAAGGTTTCGTCAACATGTGAACAGTTTGTGCAGATTGATCTCTTTTAAAAACAATATTATCTAGTTGTTTGATCCACTTTTCTAGAGCTATTTCTCTATCAATGTTCCTAGATTCTTCTTTCTTAAAATCATTTTTAGAAGAGTAACCGTTTGTAATAAAGATTCCTTTTCTTTTAAATGTTCTGAAAGAGTTTGTTTAAGAAGATCAATCTCTACAGACTGTGCACATGTGTCTGAAATGTTATCCTTACTCCTTAAGTCAACATTTTGTCCTTCTTTCAAAACTTTAACTTGTTCCTTATATCTTTCAAGCTCAGCAGTTAAGGTATCATTAACACTCTTATTTTCCAGATTAGTCTTGGTACAATTAGCTACTTGAGTTTTAAGCTGTTCAATCACAGATAATATCAAATCATCTTGTTGTGCAGAAGAGTTGGACTTCTGAACAGTTGCTTGTTATGATTCAATCACATACTGAGAATAAGGAATGATATTGCTATCACTGGTTATTTCAGTCTCTGAATGATTCACAACATTCGACTGTTGAGAAGACGGCATCACTTGCACAACTTGATTTACCACATTTTTATTCATATTATCATGATTGTGTACCTCAGCAATGAGAGAAACTTTGGCAGAGTTGAGTTCGTCATAATCAAAGTCATATGCATCCAAATCATCAGCTTGATAAGCAGCATTGTGAGTAATGACAGTCTGTGTGCTTTGACCTTCAGGAATATCTGGATCTGCCAAAAAAGCTAGTTCCTCCTCATTTAGAATTTGACCATGTGCTTGAGCTTGTACCAGCAACACTTTCTCCTTAAACCACGAATCATCCCTTTTTCTCTTTGGTTTGGTGCACTGTCTAGACATGTGACCTTCCCCTTTGTAGTTGTAGCAAATAACCGTCCTCTGTTTTCCAAAATTGCTTCCACTTGCTCCTGGAGTGTAAGTCCTTGAAGTACCCGCAGCAAAAGAAGTTTGTCTCCCCTGAATTGGTTGTAGTGTAACTCTTCCATTATTGATGGTAGCTTGTTGCCTAGGGTTAGACGAGTTTCTCAGCTGATTATTGGTAGTGGGATAACGGGAGGTGACAACTGCAGTCAAAAACGACATCATGTGATTGATGGCATCAATGGGATCATCACCTTTCTAGAACACTGAAATAATTAGACCGGAGTCTTGTTTGGAAAATTCAGATTGTTGGTTAATTTAGGGAGGATATTCCAATTGAGGGATGGATGATGATAGAGAATAAACGTTGTGGTGAATTGATGATTGAAAATCATTGGATGGATAAGTTACTGAAAGAGGTGTTGATGATTGATGATTGAAGAATTTTGAGACGAAAGGGTAAACCATACTGTAGAGGATGGATATGTTTTGAGAGCTGGTGTTGAAGTTGAGTGTTTTGGTAAGTGTGTTGATGAGTTTGATAAGGTGACTGTGTTATTTGGTGAGATGCAACTAAAGCAAGAGGATCAGAGTTATGTTCATGCATCAAACGAACTTCATTTGCATGTCGTTTATGTTGTTCCAAGTGAGCATGAAGCTGATCAACATTGGTAGTATGCAAGTCTTTGACCAACTTAACATCAGTAACGAATTTGCTCCATTCATCAGGAAGAGTTTTCAAAAAAAAAAAAACTTGTATTAAACTTGATTTGCTCCAGTGGCATTTTGTAGATGTTTATATCATTGAGTAGCAATGTGAATCTCAAGTAGTACTCGTGTAACGACTCTACTTTCTTATAAGTGAACTTATCAAATTCATCGTACAACTTACACTCTCGTTCTTGCTTTGTTAATGATGTTCCTTGCATGAGCAATTTAATCTTCTCCCAAAGATCCTTGGCTACACGATATTGACTCACAAGAGCATAGATTTCTGTTGGAAGGCCTTGGAGAATGATATTAATTGCTTTGATGTCACAATCAGCTTGAATGGATTCTGCAGGGGTGAGCTCAGTATATTCCTTAAGTCTTGTTACACCATCCACTGTAATTTGATTGCCAGACGGAGTGGGACCCCCTTATCTCAACGAAGCAGGATCATTTCTACCATGTGGTCTATCATCATATAAAGTTCCATTATGCTTTTCCATGAATCATACAAATGTTTTTCAAGCATCGGTGGTTTATTGTCACCACCCGAGAGAAGTGATTTATCAGCAAGAGTCGTCATTGATAACGTGGTATCAAAAAGATTACTAATTGATCGATCGGTGGTAGAAAGAAATTGTGTTTGAATGTGTGGTTGTTGAGTCTTGAAATAATTCTTGAAACTACACGGGATTTTACAATTCTCGACAAAACCGGGAAAACAAGTTAATGTTTCACGGGATTTTACAAGTCAAAGAAATAACCGTATAATTTAGAAATTTGAGTTGATAGGTTTTAATTGGAAAGTTACTAGTTCGGTTCTCAAACAAAGTGATTGGTTCGGTTCTCTAACAGACTGACTAGTTCGGTTCACAAACAAAAACTAGTTCGGTTCCACTGGTTCGGTTATCTAGTTCGATTGTCAAACAAAAAAACTAGTTCGGTTCCACTGGTTCGGTTCACTAGTTCGGTTCCAACACAAATAAACTAGTTCGGTTCCACTGGTTCGGTTCACTAGTTCGGTTCCAACACAAATAAACTAGATCGGTTCACTGGTTCGGTTCACTAGTTCGGTTCCAACTAGGATCAACTCGTTCGGTTCCAACTAAAACAACTCGTTCGGTTACAACTAAAATCAACTCGTTCGGTTCCAACGAAAATCAACTCGTTCGGTTCCAACTAGAAACAACTCGTTCGGTTCCAACTAAAACAACTCGTTCGGTTCCAACTACAAGCAACTCGTTCGGTTCCAACTAAAACAACTCGTTCGGTTCCAACTAAAGTCAACTCGTTCGGTTCCACTGGTTCGGTTAACTAGTTCGGTTAACTCGTTCGATCTTCTAGTTCGGTTCCAACAGACAAGACTAGTTCGGTTGTAACTGAGACGAAACCCAAATTTTCAAAACTCAAAAAGACACATTTTTGATTGGTTTTTTGCAAAAAATCTTGTACAACTAGTGTTACTAACCCTATAGGAACAAGAAAAATGACAACTTTAAGGTTTTTATTAAGGCAAAAAAATTTTAAAACCAAGATTTTCTCTTGTAAAGGGGTTTTTTTTTTTGAACACAAATCAAAAGACAAACACAAAAACTAAACACACCACTCCATGGCTCTTGATACCAATTGTAGAATACTAGTAATCTTTAATATTATGCAAGAACTAGAGAGAGAAGTGGGTTGGAAAGTTTCTAGAGAGAGAAAGTAATATTGAATATTATGTGTGTGAAATATATGAAATGAAACATCCAACCACCCTCTCCAAGGCATGGAGATGGTATATAAACTACATACATGGCCGGCCATGGGCCTTAACGGGCTTTCCATGGGCCTTGGGCTAGACTAGCTTACTAGACTAATCATATAACATACTACGGGCTAAGACTATTACAACTTGGAAGTGACCGATAATTTTCTTGTTTCCAACAACACGAATTAAACAAGATGAAAACAAAAGGACCAAAGTCGTCATTGTGGGATTATACAAGATGTAGAAGAAAATAAAGATTTGGTCAAAAAGAGATAAAGATGAAGAGATAAAGATGAATATTTAATTGATTTACTCATTAATATCTTTTAATAGTTTCCATGTAAAGCCTTGACTCCTTATGCTATAAAAGGAGGTCCAGGCATATTGTTTTAATCATTCAGAAAAGTGTGTGTTCATCATATGAGAGTCGACTAGATACAAAAGTGTGTGTGTACACGTTTGTATAATTAGTGTAGACGTCTAGAGTTTAGCCTCAAGGATCTTTGATCCCTGTTACTACTTAGAGTAACCGATCTATTCTGATCAAATAGTATTTGGGGCTGTGTTGATTAATAAAGAAAAACCTTGAAGTAACTTTGATTTGTGTTTATTATTTCCGCAGTGCAATTTTGTAGGTTCCTAATTTCACACACTTATGATCTTAGAGAGAGAAAGTTAGAGAGAGAGAAATGGTTGGGAGAGAACTAGAGAAAAACACACTAAAGAGTGTGTGTCAAATGATTTTTCCAACACCCTCTCCATGTGTGGAGAGGGTTTAAATAGTTCTTACAAAAATGCCCCATAAAACGGGCTATGGTGTGGGCTTACAGTGGGTAAAGACCCGGCCCACACCATAAATTAAACGATAACTTAATAAAACTACGAGCTATGCTAAACATGAAAATACATGGGGTGACCGAGTCTTTTTCTTAATCCTAACAATCTCCCCCTAAGGGAGGTCACCCCAGAAAACACAATTTGAATTTTAGCATTCTATGAGACGTTCTTCGGACTTAAACTCGTATACTTAGAATCTCATTTATTTACTTCATTGTCATCATGTAGTGTCTTGAGCTTGTTTCTTAGACCTTGTGTGATCTTTGAGCTTTCTTGAGATCATCAGCCAAACATAATCTCTAATTATCAACATGTGGTAAATTGCCTCCTTGTGATGTTGTGACCTTCGGACCGGCATGCTCATACTTTTCTGGATCATGATAGCAAGCATCAGAGTAGCGGAAGCTGTGTTGTAAGTCTTTCAGCTATCATGATGTCTTTGATTAGGAATATGAAGTGTGAGCATGGGGTTGTGAATTGACATGTCTTTGTCCAGCAGCTGCTACCGTCGGGATTCCTGCAAGTATATGTTAGTAATAAACACACGAAAGTGTCTTTGTTCACTTTCGTTGAATAAGGTTGCAAGAACCACGGTTCCCCGTTTGTCAGTATAAATACTGCCTGTGATCAGGTAGAATTCCAAAGAATCTCCTTGACAGGGTTTCGCAGCTGCACTAGCCGTTCTCAAACCGGAGCGTCTCAAAGTAGACAAAGCACAGAATGAGTGAACCAGTGGATTAAAACCCACTGATTAATGAGAAATTGATTTGAAAATCAGTCGCGTGTCACTCTGGAAAGAGTTTTGTGACACATCGAGAGTTTTATAATCTAAAGATCAATTTTCATCAGAAGCACTTTTGTTTTGAAAGATATACACATTCGATGTGCTAGAAAATTCAGTTGTTGAACACATCGAAAGGTTTTTCAAAAACTACTCGTCAATTCACTTCCTGGAACAAGTTTGATTCATAAAGAATCGCACCATCGTTTCTTTCCAGTTGTCACAAGCTTGATCCTCAAGAGGATCTCACATGTCACCTACCAAGAGCTTGTTAAATGTTGGCTCTAGAAGGATTTCCATCTTCATTGTGAATACTTTCGTATCACTCGGATGTTCTGGCAATACCATGAGGATAATGCGAAGGACTCTTAAAATCTTTACTTGTTGTCACAGTGTGTGAGAAACAAGCACAATATGGATTAGTGTCCTAACGAGATTTTTGGATGATCTCATGGCTCTAGACTCAATAGTGCATTTTTGGTTTTTGGTAGTCGGAGGCTGGAGCGGACTGCCACCTTTTCAATATCATCTAGCTCGGAGTGAGAGAGACGATAGAAATGTATTGATCTCCGTGAGAAATGAAACAAGAATCCTTTGAGGGATCTTGAGTGGCTAGGGAGGGTTGTGCAGCGTATCACTGGGTCCATGATACTTGTCTTCAATGTCAGCAATCAACCATGTGATTCTGACAGCATATGTAGTGACCCGGTATCTGCCTAATGTTTAAGGAGGGCTGCATTCTTTTCACCCTTTATCTTAACATTTCTTTTTCATTCTTCAACCCCTTCAATGCTTACCAAGACTTCATTACTAGTACCTTGTTGGGTTTATTCCAGTACTAGCTCTATCTCAGTCCGCACTATTCCCTTATTCTCACATAACTCCTTTTGTAATCATACCTAAGGACATCTACACTAACTAGTGGATTGTCCCTGGGTAGATCCCTCCGGCTCTGGCGGGATCGTAGGAACATGTACCTAACCATACCATCCTTATAACTCCGATAAAGTAAATACAGGGTCGGTCTTTCGGTACTGTTCATTTTGCCATAAAACCATTTGAAAATCAATCAAGGTACTTGTGATATAGATATCAAAGCCATTGTATCTTGATTGTCAACATGTGCGTCGATATTCGAAATTGTTTGGCACATGAAGGGAGGAGAACCTGCTTGAGTCTTAATAGATCACACTTTTATCAGATTTAATATTTAAATCACATTCTCTCCCCTGATCAAAAATTTCAAACCCTTTGAGATTTATGATCTCAATTGATTTAAATATGTTAAAAAATTTAGGAGAAAATGTGGTCTGATTAAATACAAGCCGATATTGGAACCTATAAATGCTCCCCCTCAATTAATGAGGGACTCTGTTAGTGTCAGTTATGATGAGTTTATAAATTATTTGGAGTTTAACGAGAAACTCATGAAAAATTCATTAAACTGACACATAACACTGATTACCACACTACTTATCGATGTACAAGATTGTGTATGAGACAGGACCTGAAATATTTACACTTAAAGTGGCATAGTCAGTTTGTCCATGTTAGCAATCTGTAGTCCGTCTCGATACTCTCCAGATGGAAGTTGTCTTAGCTTTCCCCCGAACCAGCAATCCTTTCTTGAGAAGACACAACAAATATTCGAAGTACACAAATAATTCGAAATCATAACATCAAAGTCAATTAAGTCCCTGATGAGCGTATTTCTCCTTACAAGATAGTGATGATATAAATTGAAACACCAAGGTTAGCTAAGTCTTGGATGTCACACTTATTCCCTCTAAACAGCCGAAATGATAATACCTAAGTCAACTAAGTCTTAGATGTAAACATTTCTTCCTGCAGGATAATGACAATCTAAAGGAATCATCATACTTATCAAACCTATGTGTACCTCTTTTGACAATACATTCTACTCCTTTGAAAGTAAGCTTAGAGATTAACTGATAGGGGAAATACTAATCGAATCAGAAACATATCTTCAACTTCAAGCTTCTAAAACTACAATAATTATTTCCAAACAAACCTAAGCCTTTTAAACTATAAGGTGTTTGGCATATTGATCGAGTGTAGTTATAAGCCTAAGTCACTAGTCTTGAAATTATATTTAAGCCTCTAAAGTTAACAACTTATGACAAATGAAGCCCTTGGAGTTAAAACTCCCCCTCAAATTATTGTCTGTTAAGTTAAAACTTTTTCCATATAATTACCGTGACATGTTGAAGATAATTCAAAAACACTTTCTCCCCCTCGAACAAAGACCCGTATTCTATTTAAAGAGCTATGTATTATTCGAGTGTCGAGATTTCTTACACAAATGCTGTATGTAAGTGTCGAAAATTGATTCCTGATTATGATTAGTACACTTTCAAATTATTACCCCGAACTTGATTTAATGAAATAAATAATTTTGAGATAAAAATCGTTCGTTATAATACATATACCATCAGCAATCTAGAACCTTCTGATGTAACGTTAGAACGAGGTAAGTACCTAATTGCCCAATGTTTCATTCCTAAGTCTAAAGGTTGAAACAAATAACATCTAAAACCCATTTGAGCTAAAATAAATTAACTTCCCTTTAAATCATGATTTATTTTGTCAAACCCTTTTCGTTTAACCTCCTTGATTATCAAAATGATTCATTTTTGAAAGAATTATTAGCACATTTTCTCCCCCCTCAAATAATGCCCCGTTTGTCTATATAGAAAGAGCTGTAGACATTGTTTGAGTGATAGAAAATTCTTTTAAAATCTTTTCTAATGAGAGACTTAGATGACAGATTAAGTTTTGAAAGACAAACACCTTTCCACCATGGTTAACACAAATAATTTTTGAAATAAACATAGAAGAAAAAATTATTTGGTTAAAAAGAAGACTTCTCTTCTTTATCAAGAAATAATGCACTGAAGCGTACATTAGATCGAGGGTGCACGGATATGACGTAATCCATGCCCGGGAGAACTTAATCACCCGTTGTTAGGAACAGCCGTCTTTTTGGCGACGTGCTTTCCTCATTTTGAAGACCGGGTTGCAGTCTGAAATAACTGCAAACCATTTTTGACATGTTTTGAAAAACATTTGAAACTTCTGTTCGAACTTTATTTACAGCACCGTGTCATTATTGAATGACATTTCTAACGCCGTAAATATTATCGATGCCAGAAGACATGTCATGAAAAACATATTTTTGGTATTTTCTGATTTTATATTTTTGTATTTTGTTTTTGAAAAGTTTTTTTTTTTTTTTTTTAAATGAAAATCTTTTTGTGTTTTTCTAGTTTTATATATTTACAAATGATACATGAAGAGATACCACCATAACTCTTCAGTTTCGTCCGCCAGCTTTTTCATCGTTTCTAGAGGCATGCTTTGCATTCCAACCTTTTTCATGAGAAATTCAAGTTTTTCTTGTCCTAAGGTTTGGAGAAGGTATCTGCCAGCTGAAATTATGTACCGACGAAGTAAAGCTCAACCACTCCATTTTCCTTTTGCTCCTTGATTTGCCTTGTTTTTCATAACACCTCCCAGTTCATCTAATTTCACCTTATAAATCCACTTCAAGGTAAAAAATCATCACTTGATCTGGACGAGGTACTAGCTTCCAAATCTCCAAATGTTCGAACTCATGAACCTTTTCATGGCATCAATCCAACAGGATTTGGTTAATGCATCTTTATAACTTTTGCGTTCACTTGAAGAGAGATAGAAAAAACATCATAGTAGCAAGCAGGGCTCGATTTGTAGTTGGAGTCTTGTTGGATACCGTCTGGAAGGATCACCAATATCTGGTCACGCGGATAATCCTTGGTCTATTATTTCGATGTGTTTCATGTGGATGATTTACTGAATGCACGTTAGGTTAAGTATCCAATTCGGGAAGAGGATTCTTCAGACTATGTATTTGTGAATTGAAGACCAAATTACGATCATTTAATCCATGTGTGCAACTCAATACCATGATCATCTTCTTCAACACAAAGTAGGAATAACAGTGATATTGTTCTTCTTTAGTGGATTGTGAGTAACTGTAGAAGGTTATATCTTGATCAATTCTCTTGATGAAGGTGTACCGGTTTTAAACATTGGTTTCTGAACAACGACTAACGAAGAACATGTTGAACAACAACTTGGGTGAAGGTATTGAAGTACACATCCACATAAGGCAAAAATAACAAATCCCTAGTCATTCCTTTGTTGGTGGACATTAGGTGTTGAAAGGAGGTTTGGTATGAGTCCTGAACTGATTGTTTCTAGAGTCAAAGTTGAGGACCGGGGACCTGAACAGATGTTGCATTAGCCGGTTACTTGATCCGATTCCAAGAACTGAATTCTCTGCAGTAGTGCTGATATGGTGGTGAAAGTTTATAAATTAATGATTCTTGACAGGAGAGATACTGTTTAGGATATGAGAGATCGAAGACTGAAGTATCATGTAAAGGAACATAAGAAGAAAGACTTGTTTGATAGGAACATTGACATGGATTCAACTTCGTTTCCATAGTAGTTTTTTCCTGGTTCATCTTTTACTTATATATTTCTTCAGGACAGGCTTATTTCCTTATTATCATCCCCAGACATTACATCTCTGTCAAAATGTTCACTGACCACTCTGTCTACCCACAAAGAATTACTTTTCCTCACAGGTAACCCCTGGCTTGGATCCAGGTTCCTTCACTTGATGGCTCTATAGATGACATGTGGACTCATCAGGAACCCAAGAATGTTACCATATCCTTCATTTGAGCCTCATTACCATGTTAATCTCTTTGCTCATATTTCGTGGGCATTCCTTGAAGCTTACATTAGTCCAGCAGCCTCATAGTCATACATGATTAAAGAGTTTTGAATACCCTTGACTTCTTATACGAATTATAAAACCTCTCTTTGACACAATAAAGTAATCTCAGAAAAGCAATACCATACTGTCTTTTTGTGGTGGGCTCGTGGTTCAATTCACATATGCATCAGAGCTTTTACAACAGCATCTCTTGTGTCAGTGATCTGCCATCCAGTTGAGGTAGTAAGAGATGGATGTTGTTTGGAAGCAGATGCATCAGACTCCCTTGGTTTCTTTGAACTTTGGTCATCATCTTTCGGAGGAGGTTGAGCTGACCCAGAAGCGGCAGAATCAGATCTTCTTCTCTTTGTTGACCTACCCTGGTTTGATCCAGCTGAAGGGCCTTCATCATCATCATCGTCTTCATCATCATCACTATCATGCTTTCTCTTGTGGTCTTTAACCTTGTCTGCAACTTCCTTATCCATGGCATCTTCATCTGCTATCAAAGCTTCCATAAGAGCATGGTATAGATGGTAGTTGGCAGTATTTCTGTTTGCAGACTTGATCTTATTCATGTGTTTGAAGAGAGCACTCTTTAGATCAAATTCTTCAAGATCAACTTTATCAGTTGACCTGATGGAGTAAGTTGAATCTTGTTTCTCCTCACCTTGTTCCTTTTTGGCTCTGATAATCTCCTTCGGACTCTTTTCAGATTCTTGATTCTTGACAGACTCTGGGCCAGGCAACACAGAGTATTTCTCGATTAAATCTGCAGTGTGTCGTTCAAGAATCTTAAGGAGAGCATCATCAAGTTTTGTTCCTAGATATTTATCAACAGCCGTAGGAACTTGGGATTTGATTGAAGCCAAAACATCAGCCGAGTGATCAGTCTTCTTTACTTCAGACATCTCTTGCTCCAATCTTGCCACTCTTAGCTGAAGGGCGATGAATGGAGTGATCTCTGGGAGAGATGTGGTGATTGTTGTAGCTTCTGTGTTGATTGGAGGAGTTGTGACCAGTGATGACGGCTTAGTAGATGAGACATCTGTGAAGGGAGCAATCACTGGAGGAGTTGACGTTACTGTCTGATGACTTGGATCAGGTATGGTGGAATCAGACTCCTCTCTAACTTTAGATTTCTCCTGATCATCTTCGGTTGGTTTGTCATAAAGAAATTGATCCCCAAAGTTATAAGTGTCATCGAGATTTTTCATGGAAGACATAGAACCAGAATGACTTTCTGGTTTATCATCGATGACACGTTCGTCTGTTATGAGCTTCAGGTTTTCATGAACCTTTGGGTAGGCTGTAGCGAGGAATTCATCATCCATGTGCTCAGGGTTTGGTCCAGCAAGAGACACATGTAATTTTCCAGAGTCTGATCCAGTCTGGTCTTCTTTCATGGGCTCAGGGTCTGGTCCAGCCAGAGCCTCATGTGCTTTTTCAGGGTCTGATACAGGAATGCTTACTCCTGATGTTACTGTAGACGTGTCTACTTCACCTTGATCTTTGTCACCTTTAGGAGCAGCGGCTTCTGTTTCACTTTCAGTTCTTTCTGAATCAGACGTTGATGAAGATTCATAGAATACTTTCTCTGATGTGTTATTTTCAGGTTGAGAAGAGGGTCCAGTTGTCGAATCATGAGGAGTTTGATCACGCCTAACAAGGATAAACTGATCAGTAGTTCTTTTCTTCTTTGACAGATCGATCAGGGAATGAGCTACTTGTTCTTCGGTTACAACGGCCTTTCCCTTGCCCACTACTTCATGCAGTTTGGAAGTTGTTTCTGATACTGGATCCCTGATTGTTACTCCTCCAACAGGTGCCCGACCTTGTGGCAGAAAGGCTGGATCCAAGCTAAGCTTAATAGCTCGTTCCATGTCAGCATCATCACCTTCTCCTTCTCCCTTTTCTTGATGTGCAAAAAGCTAAGTTGGTTTTGTTATGTATGTTTGTCATGCAGGAGTGATCTCTAAGGCCTTCCGAGGATCAGCACTCAGAGTAAACCATTTTAATCACATTTAATTCACTATTCTCCCCTTCAAAAATTGCATATGCGATTGCCATTTTTGATCTAGTGAATTATAATACCAGCTGATGTACGTTGGTCCACTTAACTAACAAACAAGCATGGGAAAATATGAAGCTGTTATGAGAATCGGTCAAAACACAAAGAAAGATTTCTCTTCTTTTGAAGATAAATAACATGAAGCGTACACTCTCTTTCTTTTGAAAAAACTGGATTCGTACAGAAGAATACGAAAGCCATCGACTTGAGCTAACAAACATTGAGTGTTTCGAAAGTAGCTCAAGACCGAAAAGATTTCTCTTTTCGATATTAAGGATAAATGCACTAACACGTACATTTTCCTTTTGTCTGAAGATGGGGTTGCAATCTAACATTTGATTACAAGCCATTACCATGAGCTCAAAACTTGGAATGTTTTGTTATATTAGCTCATGACCGAAAAGATTTCTCTTTTCGTTTTCAAGGATAAATGCACTGACACGTACACTCTCCTTTTCTCTGAAGGCGTACACCTTTCTTTACTTTAAGGAACAGGGCTTGAAGAGATGCCAACAGACGCCATTTGACATTAAGGAACGAGGTTTGAACCGTTTTGATCAAACGTCATCAAGATGAAGAACGAGGCCTGAACTGTTTTGTCCAAACGTCATTTGATGAAGAACGAGGCTTGAACTGTTTTGTCCAAACGTCATCAAGATGAAGAACGAGGTTTGAACTGTTTTGTCCAAACATCTTTTGATGAAGAACGAGGCTTGAACTGTTTTGTCCAAACGTCATTTGATGAATGTTCATCAGATTTGAATTCCTTGAACTCCTGACGTATGAGATATCAGTCTTTTTGGTAACCAAACTCCGAGTCTTTCCTTTAATGGATTGACAGATGTTATCCTTGCACTTGAGTTAGAAGTACCTCATCTAACATAAAGAGTTTGAATGCATTCATATAGGTTAGTTGATTTCATTCATTTGAAACCTTTTGGAGGTTCACTTGTCATATTTGGTTGTTGCTATCTATGTACACCTTTCCTGTAGGTATCCACCTAGGACTAACAGTCTTGATAAATCTTCTACCCGTTGGTTTCCACCTATGATAAGATCTAGGAGTGTGGGGTTTCTCATGCACAGGCGGAAAGACTTATTGAGAGAAACTTTGTCCTATTACCATTGCGCTTACCAGGTTTATGGAGTGTGGTTTTTGGGTTCAACGGGATTGTTGTTTTGATCTTGGGAGACTGAATTTTAGCCCGTGAATTCATTATTCAGGATCTTTGTTTTACAATCTCGATGTTTTGGTTAAAGTTATATTTATGACAAATCGAAAACAATACACATTTTTTGGAGTCAGAAAATAGAACTAGGAATTCTCTGAGTGATCTCTGCGACACCACATTTGAACTTTCCACATAACTCTTAGATACAGGCAAACTCCTAGATATTTGATGGGTCACTCCTAGATTTGGTTTGTTGCTTTTAGTTGTGTTTTGTAGACTTGTAGTTATGATACACTAGGTTTTGAATCCTATTTCTTTCTTGTGTCTTTTTCCTAGCTTCCTCTAGATAGTGATTATGAGCCATATCATTTGAACCATACGGTTCTTCTTGACTATTCCTAAATGAGCCAGGTGCAATCACGTGATGAGGTTTTGCAAGCACATATTCTCGAACTTTAGGCAAATAATAAGGAGTGACTGGTTTTGACAAAACGTCATTCACATCAACTTGGGAGGCAAACCGTGGTTTTGAAAAGTTAGGTCGTTCAGATTTAAACGCATTTAGTTGTCTAACAACTGATTGGTTTCTGGGTGGTTGTAAAACCGGTTTCCCCAAGATTGATGGTTTTGCAAACTTAGTATCCATGTTATTTCCTTTTAACTTTCTTAATTCGTTTTTCAATGCTACATTCGCAAAAAACCTTTTCCTGAATCTGAGCTTTTAAATCAGCATTTTCAACAGTCTTACTATTTACTTGATCAATCAGTGAGTCATTATGATCTTTCGTCTGAATTCGTGTCCTTTTGATAGAATCATAAAGTTCTTTGTAAGTCTGTTTTAAATGCTCATTTTCCTTAAGTAATTTAGCCACTTTATGTTCTAATTTGATGTTAATTGTTTCAATTACATCAATGTCATGTTTAACCTTGGCTCATTACTGCTTCCTTCACGCTTTTTATTTGATTCTTCAAGTTGCAAATCAGTGTGGTTTTGGCTTGTAGCTGAGCTTTCAAATTATTTATCTAAAAAATTCACAAAACTCAGGAGCGTCCTGGTTTTTACATGGTTTGTTACTTTGAAGACTTTCTTCCTTTTGTTGCATTGAAATTTCAAGTGAAATGCAATGTTTTTCAAGTTGTAGAAATCTGTTTGAAAGTTCATTATAAGCTTCTTTTTCAACCATATCATTTGTTTTGAGAAACTCAGCCTTAAGCAAAGGACTTTTTGCTTGATATTGTTTAGCATCCTGGTCAATCTCTCCTCCCCTATGACACATATTTGTTGAATCGGGAGTGGTATTGCTATCAACCTTTTCCAACAGATATGTGTCATACCTTGGTTCAGATTGATCAGTATGCTTTTGTTCATTAGCAAGGACATTATGTGGAGCAGTCAAATGTACCTCAGCAGATGGCACTTGGTCATTTACTGGTCTGATATTTGCATCCACAACATGTGTGATGTAAGTCCTTGAACTGCTGCTTGTATCATGCATATCTGACTTTGTCTCGCTGCTTTCAGTAATAACCGACCCATCATCCAATGCTTTAACGTCCGTGTTCAAATTAGCCTCTAATGTTGTACTCTCAGTGACCAAACTCTCGTGTTGTTGTAACTGAGTTTCATTCATTGATTTGCTGAGTGCATTGTGGTTTTCTGACTCTATCCAACTGCTTTTCGAGACATTCAGACTGTCATCCACTGCTTGAACTGGATTTATCTGAGCTTCATTTTCTTTCATGCGTAATACACCATATGTATTTACAACTCTATGAATGACCGCTTCAAGTGTATCCAGGTTCTCGAGTAACTCACGTCTGTACGCACTAGGTTCACAGCGCGTGAAGTCTTCGAAGTCTTGTTGCCAACCTTGATTCAGAAGATCCGTTGCATTTACCCCTTTTGAGGCAAGAAATTCCTTGAACTGTGTTCTGAGTGCTTGAAGACAAGTCTTTGCATTAACCCCATGAAGATTCTCTCTTTCAAGTTGTAGCCTTAACTGATCCAGATTATGAAACATCTTCAATTTGAAAGTCTGATGCTCTTCACCAAAGAATGAGCGAAATGCTGGTTTAAATGCATCAACAGCATAAGGCGAATTAAGGAGATAGAGATCATGAAGATGTGTCTCGAGTTGTTCAAACCATGTCATGCAGATGGAGTGCCTTTGTTTTGCGAGTCGTTGCGTCAGTTGAAGCTCTCTCTCTTTTGAATTAGAATTAGAAGATTCCATTGAAATTCGATGTGTGAAATAAAATTAAGGATCTTAAGTAGATAATGTGATTGATGTTGTGGTTTTAAATGCAATTAACGTTCACGGGATTTTACAAGTCTATGATTAAAACCGATAAAAGATTAACGGGATTTTACAAAATCAATAGAAAACCGTGAATGATTTGATTCGGAATCAGCGGCCAATGATTTAATTGTCTAAAAACAGATAATTTTCTGGCTAGGGTTACAGCTGTTTGTTTAAATAGGCTCACCAAACTGAAACAGGCCTAAAAATACAGATGGGCCGTGAGCTAGAACAAAAACAAGTCTAACACAAATTCCAAAAAAATGAAAAATGTCAATAACTCATAGTAAACGAGGGTTTTGGGCCTCGAGAAATTCGTAACTAGCTAAAGGATGGTTATAACGTAATCCGTCTTGTTTTTCTCTTCGATTTGAGAGGTCACGGGCCTGAAACGGACTTACGGATCAAAAGTTATGGCTGTTTTACTGAAACCCTTTTCTTCACACAAGATTTCTAGACAAAACGCAGTGCTATCTTTAACCAAAACGCAGTGACACCAAAACGCAATGACACCAAAACGCAGTGGCACCAAAACGCAGTGACCTCACCATACGCAGTGCCACCAAAACGCAGTGACTTTGGTCAAAAACGCAATGAAATCTTGGTCAAAACGCAATGAATTTGGCAAAACGCAATGAAATTTGGTCAAAACGCAATGAAATTTTCTTCAAAACGCAATGAAAATTTTGTCAAAACGCCAATGAAATTTGGTTCAAAACGAAATTTTGGGGATAAAAATTTTATTCTATTTTTTTTTTTTCATAAAAAAAAACGCAATGAAATTTTGGTCAAAAACGCTCAATGAAAATTTCTTTCAAAACGCAATGGACATTTACTTCAAAACCGCATGAAATTTCTTCCAAAACGCAACCTGCAATTCAAAAGCAAATGAACCAAAACGCAACCAAAAAATCAAAACGCAACATGAAGAACATCAAAACGCAAACATGAAGAAAAATCAAAACCCACAACAGGAAAGAACATTCAAAACGCAACATGAATTTGCCAGAAAAGTCAAGTACGCACAAACAACGAACAATACGATTTTTTCCACCAAAAATCGCCTTATAATCACCCTTTTTGACCTTTTAGCTTGATTTCTCTTGCACAATTAGCTACCTTATGCCTAGATCTTGCTTAATAACATAAACATTCACACATCTAAGCACAAAAATTCGGGTTTGATTTTTTTCTTCAATATTACACACGAATTTGATCTTGTTTAACCACAAGAATCAACCACGAATCCACACGTAGCTCTGATGCCAATTGTAGGTTCCTAATTTCACACACTTATGATCTTAGAGAGAGAAAGTTAGAGAGAGAGAAATGGTTGGGAGAGAACTAGAGAAAAACACACTAAAGAGTGTGTGTCAAATGATTTTTCCAACACCCTCTCCATGTGTGGAGAGGGTTTAAATAGTTCTTACAAAAATGCCCCATAAAACGGGCTATGGTGTGGGCTTACAGTGGGTAAAGACCCGGCCCACACCATAAATCATACGATTACTAATAAAAACTATGAGCTATGCTAAATGTAAGAAAGCATGGGGTGACCGAGTCTTTTTCTTAATCCTAACATATTCTGTCTAGGCCCCGTTTGGGGGTGTGACATAAGTCACCACTAAAACCCGTGCTAGTCTCTCAGACTGAAAACCCCTTTCAACCGTTAGAATTAGGAGTAGGTTTAACATAGGTTTAACATAGATTAGAACTAACTTAGATAACTAAAATAATGGTAGAAGTAAGAGTTAACTTTCTCACTCTTAGTGATTGACACCCTACTTACCAACGAAGCTACAACTGATCGGGTACACTGCCCGTTAGTGTTGTTTTAGGTACAGTCGATAAAATATAAATAGTAAAACTTGATAACATAAAATACCTTCACACGACGACACATCACAAACCTGGGGATCTCAAGAGCTGGATCCTCTAAAATCAACCTGCCACTGGGTCAGATCAACTTCCTGAGCGTGGTAGTGTCCAAAGTCCTGCAGATAATTGGGGCTCTAAGAGTATCTAATACATCATTAGTCAGAAGTCGCAACCTCTTTGCCAGCTTTGTCACAAACTGCCCACAAACAATCTGACTCCCCTCCTGTTTACACTTTCCTTTCCTCTTCATCCACTGAGCAATCTCCTAAGCCACATTCGCATACCTCTTATGGTTCCTATCCTCGAACATACTAAGCAACCACAACTCATTCATCTGCATCTTATCATATCTACTTGTCCTCTAATATAGCCCATAAGTGATCATTTTCTTTAGAACCCTTAGAATCGGAATCCTAATCGTGTGGGTGGAACACCTTGACAAACACAACTGATGCTCCATGCTAATCCTAGTCCAATACTCCTTGGCTCTAAAATAAGCATCATCATGTAAACCACCCTAAAAATAAACCACAAAAACTTCTACCAAAATCTCCTCTCGACTGTATAACCCTAGATAGCATGAAAACTCCAACAAACTCCATGAATGTCCACGACCTCCAAGTCTAAACCTGATAATTTTCTTTGAACTCAACTCCTTACTAGTTACCTCCTCGTCTAACTCAAATGTAGCAAATAACTCATGACACATCAGTGTATATCGGCTCATTGATACTAAAAGCATGACTCCATGCTTCCGAACTAAATACCTCTTCATCACATCCTATCTCAATAACTTTTATCTCCAACATCTCCTCAATTGTTTCCTCACACCCCATAGTATTCAAAACACTCTAATCTATGACACAAGAAAAGAAAACCTGTTTTGGAAGCAAACGAGCAAGAATAGTGTTGTATCTCTTTTTGATGTCTCTGGTACAGCCAGGCCATTGAAGTTTGAGATGATGAACACGTCCTAATAGTGCCTCTTCCACGATTTCGGTTTTACATTGTCTTTTCGCATGGCTTGATGATCCGGCCTCATGGTTGTGTGTACCTGATGTCTATTCACAATGAAGCATAAATACATTTATATAATCATGTTAGGTAACAATAGCAATGATTAGCCAAGCCTAGATAGCAATTGCAAAAGTTTTGTTTGAATTTCAGAGAGAAAGTGCGACGTACTTCCTAATGAGTGCGGCGTACTTTCTAAGTTTTAAACTAAGTACGACAGTTTTGCTAGAAAAACCAGCGCACTTGCAGTCCTGGGAATAAAAATACATTTTTTCTTAGACAAAACTTGTTAAAACTATACGTTTAACATTTTAAAGCTATTCTCTATCACATTCATATTATTTTAAATAGTTCTAAAGTTATTTTCGCAACTAACCTTAATTCATACTCATAATCTAATTGCTAAAACATTTTTTATTCAATTATGTTTATAGGGGAATATTGTTATTAAAAACAAGGGATAAAAAACTACTTATGATCAAACTTAAACTAATAAACCCTAATTCACTAATTAAGACAAATGAAGAAAAATGAAAATACAAGACAGAGAGATTAGTACTCTAGGCATTATCAAGCAGTGGATTGGATTTGGGAAGGAAAGATATTTGTGATCTCAAAGAACAGCGGTTTTGAGAGTTTTTTTTATATTTTTGGTTTGTGTGAAGAATGAAAAATAATAAGTTTATATTTCTTCCCGCTTAGAAGTGCGGCGTACTTTGTGTACTTCTGAGTTATTTTGTTAACAGTACTGATTTTTAACATAGTTACTTAAATGAAAAACATCCAATCCATCACTCAATAATATTCATAATCAGGGACATAAGTCTATTACATCAAACCGATCCTCAAGGTACAAGGATTACATGGTTTCGATCTCATTTTTTTCAAATAAAGCAAATAACATAAAAACAAAAAATAATAGTGGGAGCACGAGTTTCGCTCCTAATCCTCGATCCTTAGTGAATTCGTTATAGAACCAAGTGGGTGACATGATGTCACTCAGCTAATAGAGTCCCAATGCCTCTCTATCAGTTTTCTTAGTTTCGTATCCATGCTCGTAAGCATTGCTAAATGGGTCCACAATCTTGACATTAACGTGCCATTTTCTATCCCCACTCTCCTTAGTGTTACGACCTGAATAATTAGGTTTCCAATCGGTATTTTTGAGTGATACGGGCAAGTATCCAAGAAATAAGACAAGCTTTTTTCCATACACGTACATTACAAAACGGGTCAAGGTAGTGCTCGGCTAAAGCATGATCCATAGCATCCTCACTATCTAAATATTGTGGTTGGTGTGGTCCATAGAATGGTTTTCCAGATTCATCCCTTTTGAACGAGTACTCCTCATCGTCACTATCACTATCACTATCTTCCTGTGACTTTCTCACTTTGACAATTTGGAATTGTTGATGCACATTCCCATCAAAATTAGTCATCCTACCCTTTAGTGTATCCATGATTGCACCACAAGTGTACATAAAGCTTCTTTCAACAATTATTGGAACATTACGGTCTATAGGAACATCAAACAACATAAAGTCGGCAAGAATTATAGTTGAGCCAACTTGACAAAGCATATTGAGAAATTGTCACATAGTTCCGCATTAGAATGATCAAGCATCCTAACCTTGTTAATTTTTGGTTTTGATTTTCCTCTTTCTAAAAGTTCATAAATGAGATAAGGCATCATGTTGATATTAGAACCCGTGTCGACTAAAGCATGGAAGGAAACTTTTCCTTCTAAACGAATTAGTAAAATAAAACACCTTATATATTTCTTCTCTTTAAGCACCATATACTCTCTTACTACATCTTCTCCAAGTCTTTCTTGATCACCCTCAAGTTCACCATCAAGTTTGAGCTTATCAAGGAGTATGCTATTAAGTAACTTTTTGTGTTTGTCACTATACTTCAAAGTTTCAATAATGGGCCTTCTTTCATTAAGCAACAAGATTCGTTTATAAATTTCGGCCTCTAACTCTTCTCTAGGGAGCTCTTCTTGGGTTTTGTGATGGTTAACGGTTAGCGAGGGTCCTTCTCCATCATAAGTCATTATGTATGTTTTGGTGGGGTTCCTTTTGTTTCTAAGGCCTTTCCCATATTTCATATGAAATTTAGAAAGCTGGTGGTAATGGTGGGATCTAATGGTGGTAAATCATCAAAATTGATACTAGCAAGCAAAGCATCAATTCCATTATCATCTGAATCAACAAGCATGGTTTCGGTCTAAATTGTAAGAATACGACTTCCAAAGTCAAAATTAGCTTTAGCAATCTTAAGGAATGGTCTTCCAAGAATAACACATGGTTCAACATCATCTTCTTCAGGATTCACTACAAAGTTCAGGAAGTACAATTCTCCTTTTAATGATACAAGCAATTTTTGGTCAATAACTTTGTCACCATTTTTTATCACTTCATACGTTAAGCCAAGTTTAACCACAAACTCATTTGAGATCAAATTATTATCATACTCCAGATAAGAATCACCATCAAAAGCATCTAACCCCTCTACTAGCATGGGGTTATGTATTTTTCATAAACTTCCTCGCTTTCCATTTGATAAAACATGTAAGGCTTAATTTCCCTTTGCTTTTCACTATATGTTGTGTCTAAGTACTCAGGACTATTCCAGTCTCCCTCGCTTTCCACAAGATCATTAAGTGTCACATTATTGCCCTCGTTGAGGCACAAATGTCCTAGGATCGTATGTGGGTCCATTTCTAGCTTAAGACAACACAACATTAAAACAAACATTTATAGGTAGTCCAAATAAAACCAAATGAAATTTTGTAGTCTAATAACCTCAATAAACATTTACAAATCAATAATCGGATCGATTTTAGCATTACAAACAAGATACAAAGTTTCTGTGACTGATCCGGCCAAAAAGTGCGGCGTACTTTGCCTTTTTTTCCTTTGAATTTTTTTTTGAAATCGCGACAACCGGCGTACTTACAAAAAAGTGAGCCATACTTTGGCTTTTTCAAGTTTTAATTTTAAGAATTATGTAGGTTATTAGTTTAGCAAGCCATTTAAATGTATACTTTAGATCGAATCTAACACAAACGACATCACATGACGTTATTTTCATAAAAATCATCACGAAACTAAATTCAATACAATCTTTTATTTTAACTTTAATATGCTTTTTATTGTTCTTACACGTGATTGAGTATTCAACTAACACATAAAGGCAGAATTCAATAATAACAGAGATATCAAAGAGCAGCAGATTCAACATGGAATTGATAAAAAAAATAAGCAAATAATTTTGGTTTTTTAAGTTTAATGTACGATATAAACACATGCATAAATCCATATAGCATGAGCACATAAAAATAAATTCTCATGTTAAAAGCTTGAGCTGCCTCAAGAGTTGATCAGGATTCATCATACATTTTACGTATCCAACTTAAAGAAGTGCTATACCAACGAACCATTATCCGTTCCGTTTAATGGATTCCATATTGAGAACAAGCTTCATTTTATCGAGGAACCCGAAGAAATCATAGATCAAAAAGTTAAACGGTTGAAACAAAGCCGTATCCAAATTTTCAAAGTTCGAGGGAACTCTGGGTTAGTCCATGAGTTTACATAGGAATGCAAGGATCAATTCCGAAAGAAATATCCACACCTCTTCATAAAGACCGCACCGTCGTCAAGTGCCGCGTCTTAAGCCTTGAGGAAAAGGCTCATTTAACGGGTAAAGACTATAACACCCTGTGTTTTAGGGTCATTGACGTCGTTAATAAATTCACTATGTATTTTTAGTATTGTACGCGTTTGCTTTTAATCGTAATCGTTAAGTTAAATCGCGTAAGCTAAAAATGATCATTCAATGTAAACGGGCATCAAACAATTAAATGTTTACATCAAGTAAGTGTTAAGTAATTATTTTGAGGACAATTATTAACTTTGTTCATTTTATTTTTATTGGTTGCATAAAGTGTTTACGTTTTTGTGATAAAATACGTTTAGGCATACCCGGAACCACCAAAACTTTTCTACGCTTCAACAAATACCCACAGTTATACCCAATGCTCAAAAATTACAAAAAATCATCACATATATACATATAAAACCGGATATGGTCATGAAAATGCAAAGATATTAACTTTCAAAACATCACTCCTTGTTTTCATGGGATGATCTCTCTTTTTGGGTACCAAGTGCACACATAAGACCGACTAGTCATTATACATCACCAACTAATAAAGCCTCATGTTTCTTTTGACCAAGACTTTCCTATGACCTTATTTGACTAGTCTTATGATATATAAGACAGTCACTAGTATAGAACACACATACATACTCCATTTCCTTAGTGAAAAACTCAAAAATACTCCATTTCCTTAGTACCACCAACCATCCATACAATTTTTATTTACAACATTTACATACATTCTTACAATATATCTAAGATGTCCTAAGGTAATTATAAGGATTGGTTAAACTTTTACAAGTGTTGAAGCAAGAAAGTGTAAGATTAGGGTTTTGGTTTGGATTAGGTTTTTCTAAGTGTGGAAGCTAGGGTTTTGTTGCTAAACAAGGGTTTAGATTTTGTTTTTCATCATCATACTTCATATCAAGGTTATCTAGAAACCCTACATCCTTTACATTTATCATTTTATGTGTATATAAGTTCTATGTAGCAAATCACCATTAGGATACTTTTGAACATGTGAAATGAACTTTTGCTTGTAAGCATGATTTTGTACACTTTTTCATATGCTATGAGATTGGTAATATCATGTCATAATGAGATTATAAGTATTGTACAATGTTGGTTTAAGTATAAAATGTATAAGTATAAAGTAGTAGTTATAAAAAGTTACTTATACATGTCATGAGCAAATGAGTAAATAAACTTGTGATCTTGTGATCCTTGGACATTTCTTGGACAATGATGGACTTAAGGACCCTAGGAAGGTAATACATGTGATAATGGATGTTGTAATGGACTTGTAGCAAGATGGTTAAACTTAAAAGTACAAAATCAAGTTTTAAACATGTTTTTAACACAAACATCAAAACCTTCTGTTTTGGTTCGAAAATAAAAGTATTTCTTTTATATTTTTATTAAATAGTACGTCTCATGACGATTCCAAAAAGGTAAGAAACTCGAAAAACGGATTAATAACGAAAAAGATACGTAGTTTACGAGTTTACGTTAATAAATACTTTTATAAAACTAATTTTATAAAAGTTACTGTTCATCTCAGGTTTATACATTTTGAAAACATCATTAATATGATAGAACTTTTAAAAACGAAGACGTGCTCGAAAGAATCGCTAAAAACGGAGCTATAACGAATAAAATACGACATTTACGAGTTTTACGATAACTAAAACTATAAAAATAATTTTATAAACTGGTGTGAACAGTAAAAAGTACTGTTCACCAGTAGGTCAAAAATATGAAAATGTCATATTTTGATAGCTCGTCTTAATACGAAAGCGTGGGCATAAGAAACGTAAAAATCGGGCTTAAAACGCGAAAGTTACGTCATTTTTACTAACAAGGCATTTACAAACGTTTTTACTTTATAAATGCGATTTCACTAAAACGATTAGATGGTGATGTAGCTATATAGAATTGTATATGGTATTAGTTAATCAAAGTGCTTAGTGCTTATACGACCTATATTGGATTAGGTTGCACTCGATCATTACCGTGACGCATTATCTGTGATATACTTGATATTCATTAACTCAAGGTGAGTTCATAGCCCCACGTTTTACATTTTACAATGATTTATAAGTTTTGGGGTGAGAACATGCTTTGTTTTACAATTGGACGCAAGTAACTTTGAAATACTTACTGTTTTGGATATTGCATACCATGCAATACTTACTGTTTTGGATATTGTATACCATGCAATACTTACTGTTTTGGATATTGTATACCATGCAATACACACTCTAAACAATTGCGGTCCTACACTCATACAATTTACAAACCTATGAATTCACCAACATTATTGTTGACGTTTTAAAGCATGTTTTCTCAGGAGATCAATGAGGTACAAGACAAGGGATACATTGGTGGTCGTTATTTTGGAAGTCATTTGCATTAAAGATTTGGTTGCATTACATTTTGGAGGAACATTTATTATGAACTGGAATCTTTGTATAATTGTTATGGGCTGGAAATCTTGGTATTTTGAACAAGTGAAGCTTCGAGCTTTTGTAACAAATAATTTGCCAAATCTAATGTATCGGTTTTAAACGACTTTTAATGGTCGTTCTGTATTTATCTTGTGCTATTGATCTATGAAGTAACACTCCCAAACCCATATTCCCCTGCGACCCATTTTGGGGGTGTTACAAAAAGCATACATCCATAACATACGTTTATATCACATCTCCAAATATGCCTAAACAAACACTATGCAACTACTCCATAATCATAGAAATCAAACACAACATAAACTCGATAAACTCATTTGGAATCACATTAAAAGAAGATGATGTGTCATTTTATACACTATTTCAGGGTCATTTAACCCCTTAAATCATGCAAATATGCCCAGATTATGTGCTTAATCGTTTGGTTTTAGGTTTTTAGCACTTAGATGCCATTTTGGAGGAAATACACATGACTTGGGCTCATTTAGAAAAGAAACGGACAAGACTACAGACCTACATCAAATCTCTTGAAGAATCGTGCTCACAACGTGTGGAGACGGCGTCGCAAGCATAAAGCGACGCCGTCGTGATCTATCTAGTGACGGCGTCAGGGAATTGACGATGGCGTTAGGACGTAACCGACTTTAAGGTTTTAAGTGTATAACTTTGTATAACTTTTTGGTAGCCAAACCCTAAGTATTTTTTCAGCTTTTAGGCCGTCTTTAGGGCCTTAAAACCCTATTGTAACTGACCTTAATCCATGTTTTAATCAAGTAAGATTGTTTACCTTTAATCATTCAATATGTATATGTGTTGTTTGATTAATCTATGTTCTTGCTTCCTTTATAACATGTTAGGCTAAACCCTCCCTTGTATTTACTTATGATTGCATGAAAGTTGGATTGTAGATCCTTTTATTGTTGCTTCTTGTGATGAATGTGTGCGCTAAGCTTTAATAAAACTATCCATAAGATATTAAATTGGCATAGACGTCTAGGGAAACGCGAGTGTGTAGAAAGGATACCATCTGGTAAAAGTCTTCATAATACCTTACCCCCAATATGGTTGATCCCTCTTAAGATATTTCAATTGCATTTAATATACTCTTAGGGGCCTTGTAATAGTCTTCATACTACCTTACTTGTGCGTTACCTTAATGGAATATTAAATAGACAGCGAGTTCATGTAATTTGTTCATGACATAGGAAATACTTACATAGATCATCACGAGTGTGACAAGGGAACAAGATTAGGAGAAGCAATCTAATGAGTAATGCATGATTAAGTAAATACACTATCTTATCATTAAGTTATCACCAGTAGTATAGATTATATTTAGTTTATTAATTAGTTAATAAACCAACCTCTCAAACCCATGATTTTACCTGCTTTCTATAAAATATAAAAATACAAAAATAATCTCCTTTCAATCCCGTGGATCTCGGGTAAGTCATGTTCGAGCCTTCCCAACCTATTTCCCTAGAGAACGATAGCAACCCCCCCGAGTCTTGCCTATACTACGCTACAACGATTAGGTACACTGCCTAGGGAGTTGTAAAAATTAGTGTAGAAGAGTTTACAACAACCGCACACATCAAGTTTTTGGCGCCACTGTCGAGGAATAGTTAGGTTTCAAACTTAGTTTAGCTTAGTTCTTGAATCCTTTCAAGTGAGATTTTATTTTTGTTATATTAGCTTTCTTGTAGTCTATCTTTTCTTTGTTTCATCTGTTTTGTAAATCTGTCACCATGACATGTAGCATCGTTATGAGGTTAACAAAACCCACCGACGAACCCGAAAGAGAATTCTGAAGGCTTAGGATCAAAACGAATCTCTAGTTATAGCCGGAAGAAACCTCTTTGATGATGAAGCATCCTCTTCCAACGACACTAGAACCAAATCATCAACCCCTCTTAAAACTTTACGAGAACATTCTCGCCCTAACTCCTCCGGGTTTCAAAACCCAACCATCCTCTCGGCCGAACGAACAGGGAGAATCGTCGACTCATACAACTTCCTGTTAATTCAAGGAACATGCACGTTCCAAGGATTAAGAAGCGAGGACCCCCTCAGTCATATAAAGAATTACTTAAGTATCGTGGATAACATACAAGCTGAAGGAGCCACAAGGGATACTTCTAGGCTACGTTTCTTTTACTTCTCCCTCAAAGGGAAAGCGGCAGAACGGCTGGATAAAATACCCCCCGCCCAGATCATGACATTGGATCAGCAGGACGTACCTCATCCCTTAGAGACATGATCCTCTTATTCAAAAAAAAGGGACGACGAATCCATAAAAGGCGCCTGGATCCGCTTCTAGAACTTGATCAAACAGGTCCCTCATCATGAAATACAAAAATGGCTTCTGGTACAAATCTTTCAAGATAACATATCTCTGGATAACCGTATGAAACACGATCAATTAGCTCAATTCCGTTTCAACTCTCTCACCGAAGAAGCGGGGTGGAATCGAATAGAAGAGTACGCCCAATACCAAGACGATCTGTGGGACGACCCGTTACCATCTATGAATGTTTCTTTTATTTCGGAAGCGTTGCAGCCTACATTTAGGGGACGTCTAAAAATGGCCTGCAAACAAATTTCCTACCTCGAAATACCTACTCGAGATATTGGGTTAAAAAACCCTTTTCTTATTTGCGATTTCTGCGGAGGGGCCTATGAGGCCGATAAATGCAGCCTACGCAACCCAACCGAGCAGGTATGCTTGTTTGGGGGGAGGGGACATCTACAATGATCCTTCCCTTCTAAGATTTTACCAGAACAACGATATCCCGCCGTAGGGAAACGGCAAACGTAAAGAAAAAGGAAAGGATGGTCCTGAATGGGTGGTTAGGAATAAGTTTCAAGACGAACTCGTTAATTTCATGCTTGAGAAGAAATTCTACACGAAGGGGATAGGAGAGATGATTGACAAGCACCATAAGGAGATGCACGAACAATTCTCCCAAATCCTCTCCACAATTAGGGAAAGCAAATTTCTAGAACCAGAGGCACCAACTTTTGCTATAACAACTAGATCTAGAATCAGCACTTGAGACTCCCTTTCCTAACTCTATTGCAATCGACACCTACCAACCACGCTAAAGGGACAACTATAAGAGAAGGACCCGGGGGTGCAGAATCAAGCGTTATGCAAAATGAAGAAGCCCCCCGGTCATCCATTTTTTATCAACCCTCCAAGTCGTCGAATCTGCCTTTTCCATCCAGAGTAAAGAAGCAGAAAAAGGATGCCGACAATGAGCGACTTATCTCCATCTTCAAACAGATTCATATCAATCTACCATTCCTAGAAGCTATGATCCACATGCCAAAGGGGGCAAAGGTCCTAAAAGACCTCTTTTCACATAGAGAAAAACTCGAAAAAGTGGCCTCCTTAGTCAAGCTTAGTGAGGAATGTTATGCTATCATCCAAAGAAGCTTACCCTAAAAAGAAGGAAACCCAGGGAGTTTCACACTACCATGTCTTATCAGACCCTTGGCAGTAAAGAACGCCCTAGTAAATTTAGGGGCAAGTATCAATCATATGCTACACTCTCTCTTCTGACGATTAGGAATTTCTAAACTAAAGCCAACCAGAATGAGTATTCAACTGGCTGATCGATCCATCAAATACCCCATCGGGGTCTGTGAGAATCTCTTGGTAAAGGTAAACAAGTTTATCTTTCCAGTCGATTTCGTAGTTTTGGAAATGGACGAAGACGAGTTGGTCCCGATCATTTTGGGACGACCCTTCCTCGCCACAGCACGGGCTATAATTGACGTTCACGAAGGAAAGCTAAGTCTGAGAGTCAGAAATGAAACTGTCACCTTCAACATTAGGAAATCCATGAAATCCAAACACTCCCGTGAAGATTATTTGTACTGCGCCGATCACACCGCCTAGATTGCCCGAGAACAATAGGTTGACATGGTCGATCATGACAAAAAATAGACTGAAGCAGACGAAGAAGGAGATTCTAACCAAGTGCAAGCGGTCTCTTTCTACCCTAGGGCAGAGCTGGTCAAGCCACTCGAGTAGAAAGCCCCAGAAAATCGGTTGAAACCCTCAAGCGTCAAACCACCTGAACTAGAGCTAAAGGAATTACCCGAACACCTTGAATACGCTTTCCTCCAGGAAAACAACCAACTCCCAGTAGTCATCTCCTCCGCGTTATCTACCGTCGAGAAAACCAGGCTTCTCGAAGCTCTAAAAACCATAAAGGGGTAATCGCCTGGAGTATTATGGACATAAACAGGATCGACTCATCCTTTTGCACTCACAAAATTCTCATGGAAGACGAGTTTAAACCGAGTGTCCAACCACAAAGACGGGTGAATCCAAACATTAAGGAGGTGGTAAAGAAGGAATTCATAAGGCTCCTTGACGCCAGATTAATCTACCCCATCTCTGAAAGTCCTTGGGTGAGTCCTGTCCAGGTTGTCCCAAAGAAAGGCGGAATGACCATAGTAAAAAATGAAAAGAACGAACTCATCTCACAAAGGACGGTCACCGGATGGCGCGTATGCATCGGCTATCATAAACTAAATAACGCGACTCAGAAAGATCACTTTCCACTCCCATTTGTCGATCAGATGCTTGAACGCCTAGCTGGGCACGAATATTACTGCTTTCTAGACAGGTTCTCAGGGTATTTGCAGATCCCTATCGCTCTAGAAGATCAGGAGAAAACCACGTTTACCTGCTCGTACGGAACCTTCGCATACAAACAAATGCCGTGCGGATTATGCAATGCCCCAGCAACCTTTAAGCGTTGTATGACAGCCATATTCCATGAACTGATTAAGGATAGCATGGAATTATTCATGGACGATTTCTCCGTAACCTTTAAGCGGTATCTCTTCACAAAACAAGATGCAAAACCGCGACTGATTAAGTGGATCCTGCTACTTTAAGAATTCGATATCGATATCCGCGATAAGAAAGGTGCTGAAAATCTCACAGTCGATCACCTCTCCCGGCTTGAAAACCCCGATCTAGGGAAGCTGACCAAGGCCGAAATAAGGGACTTATTCCCTGAAGAACGACTAATGGCAATCTCTGATAAAAACAACGAGCCTTGGTATGCCGACTACGCTAACTACCTTGCCAACCGTGTACTGCCCTTCCGTTCTACCCGCCAAGAAAAACAAAAGTTCTTCAACGATCTAAGGCATTATATTTGGGATGAGCCATTCATATTCAAACAATGCGCAGATCGAATCATACGAAGGTGTGTCGCAGGAGATGAGGCGGCACAAATCATTCGACAATGTCATTGCGGCCCATCAGGAGGGCATCATGGTATTGCCACAACCGCAAGAAAAGTCTTCGAAGCCGGCTTATACTGGCCAAGTATCTTCCGCGATGAACATAGATTGGTCCGAGGTTGCGATGCCTGTCAACGAGCCAGCAACATCTCCTCTAGGGATGAAACACCTCAAAAGTACATCCAAGTCTGCGAAATATTCGGTGTCTAGGGGATAGACTTCATGGGATCATTCCCCTTATTGAATGGAAACAAATACATCCTAGTAGCTATCGATTATGTGTCAAAATGGGTGGAGGCTCAAGCTTTTCCCGCTAGCGACGCTCGAAATGTAGTGAACTTCCTTAAAAGACTATTTATGAGATTTGGAATACCAAAGGCTTTGATTAGTGACATGGGTACCCACTTCTGCAACTACCAGATGGAAAAAGTAATGAAAGGTATGGAGTGGTTCACTGATTCTCCACTGCATATCACCCCAGACAAACAGGCAGGTCGAAAACACAAACCGGCCAATAAATCGTATCCTCGAGAAAACCATTAGGAACAATAGGAAAGATTGGTCCCACAAGTTAGATGATGCATTATGGGCGTTTTGGACAGCGTTTAAAACCCCTTTAGGAACAACCCCATTTAGAGTAATCTAGGGCAAGGCATGCTATCTTCCTGTCGAATTAGAGCATAAAGCTTACTGGGCCATTAAAAACTACAACGTGGACCTGACGAAAGCTGGAGCAAACATGTTCTTACAGATTAATGAGTTGGACGAAATGAGGCTCGATGCTTATGAATCCTCCATCTCTTATAAAGAAAGAACAAAAAGGTGGCACGATAAACGGATAAAAATACCAACCAATTATGAAAAAGGCGATAAAGTACTTCTCTTCAATTCACGCCTAAGGCTATTCCTCAGGAAGCTAAAGTCAAGGTGGTACGGACCATTCTCAGTAAGTAAAGACATGAAAAATGGTGCAATCGAGCTTTATGAGGAAGACGGAAATGAATTCATCGTAAATAAGCAACGTGTGAAACCATATCAAAAAGACGTATTGGACACTAACAGAGATGACGATATCACACTAGAAGATGAAGGAGAAGTCACGTAAGAACGTGTGACTTCGATTCTAGCTACAAGACTCATAAATAAAGAAAAGCGCTTCTTAGGAGGCAACCCAATGTTTATTTTTATCGCATATTAGGAAGTGTCTTATGTTTTAATTCTTCTCATTTGTTCTTTTATGTTTGAATTCATCATTTTTGTAATCATGCTATGTTTTATCTTTAACTTCGTCTTAATTTCAATCAAAGGTATTTTATAACAAAATAAGTGTAGGGGAAATATCCGGTTTATAAGAACCAATTCAAACATATTTAATAAATTGTTTAGATTAATTCGCATCAGTTTTGAGGCATAAGATTGTATTGACTAATCTCACGTTTCATGCAGTAATTCATACAGTAAATAACTTATATAATCGCGTGCAGGAAGTTTTTCAAAGAAAACGAAAAGATAATTTTCTCAAAGGCTGGAGACGGCATCGGGATTTATCCTGACGGCGTCGTAAGCCCAGCTACAGGAAAATTCGAAAATTTTCAAGTATTTTCAAAAAAGAGTTTGCACAACATTTAAAATTTGTACTTCTTTTATAAACCTACAGAAACCTATGATTATATCATTACTCTTATCCTATCTTTACTGATTTCATAGAGTCAAACACTAAACTCTCATTGTATTTATATCTATCCTGCCGGTTTTATGCTTGATGTAGTTGTCTTTGTCTTTGATTACAGGTAATATTTGATAAGAAGAAGCTTATAAGTTCTTAGTAAGTTTCATTAGACGATTCTTGGAGGACGATTTAACCAGTTATCGCATGTTTCTTCTCCATTATTAAGCAAACCAGGGGAGTACTAGTTTCTTTTACTTGTTTTTTTCCCTTTATTTGTTTTTACAGGTACTTCTATAGAACATTGGGGACAATGTTCAACTTAAGTGTAGGGGAAATAAGCCTTAGAAACTATTTCTTCAGTTGCCATTTGCTTGTTCCTTAAAATGATAGGTAATATATCGAAAACCGAGTATTAATAGTGTCTCATGGATAGGAATTTATATGACTAGCACAAAAACCCTCAAAATTCCACCCCAAAGAGGTTCGCCTTTAGATCTATAGGAATTCGGGTATCCATTTTTGATACCCAAGATAGTTTATTCCTTTAGCTTGTTCGAATTAAGGTTCGAATGCAGTCATACGTGTCTATTCCGTCATTACGGATGTGTACGTATGGTCTTTGTCACCTTTTTTGTAGCATAGGATCGAATAAAATATATGAGTTATTCGTAGTATATTAAAATTTCTAGAACTTGTGGATTTTAATGCATCCCTGATACCGCATATAAGTATTAGATTTGCTAGATAAGAGGCACTAGGCTTACCCCATGTTTTAAAACTGTAAATGGTTTGATGTGTCACTATCGATCATTTTAACTATCCACACCCTTGTCATGCACTCATTTTAGTGCATGATACCAGCTATGTATATACGGGAAACCTAAGAGTCTTTGAAACCAAAGGTCCGTGAGTCCCGATACTAGTCTCTGTGGGGGTGTCAAAAGCATGGTCACTTAGCCGCAAGGTTGGGATGTGCCGAGACGAAAGTCGCTACCCGGGATGATCTCGCCTTCAAACTCATTATTCTCGAGTGGAACGTGAAGCATATAAATTTTGCAAAACGTTGATCCATGGTTGAAATTCGAAATAAGTACATTCACCTAATATATAATAATTGTCGGGAGTGAAAAGTTAACAAGTTACAAATATGAGTAGTGATTATCATCTTAACTTATATTTAGCGGTGATTTCGTTTTAAGCTTGGTTTGGGACGAGTGAAAAGTCAGGGACGATGAATTTATCCTACTTGGGCATTTTAGGATTGAAATGCGTCTTGTTCTATGACCCCTAACGGTTATGAAAATAACAAAAGTCAAATATGTTAGTTAGTTGCTTACAAAAAATACAAAAAAATGAAAAAAAAGAAAAAAAATACAAAAATATGTGTAGGAATAAGTGTATATCTTTAAGAATGGTAAAAACGGGGCTTTTCAAAGCTATTGATTCTTTAATTCTCCTTGATGAACACTTAGCTACTTTTCGAGGTAATTAGTCGAGGGGGATCAAGAATCTTAGTTTTCTTAAGTGTTTACTTATGGCATTGCGTGAGGACACGGCAATATCTTAGTATGGGGGATTTTGATATGTGCTTAATTACACATACCATTTTCCATTAAAACCGGACTTAAATGATCAAAAACGTACCAAAAATACATTGTATTTGTATGTTTTGCATTTGTATTGTGCAGGTAACGGATATCTAAGAAAAGGACAAAAACGAAGCCAAAACGAAAAAACCGAGCACGAGAACGGAAAGAGCGTGAAAGAAAAGTCAAATCAAAGCCCAAAGTCAAAAAGTCAAAGTCAACCCTGACAAAGTCAAAGTCAAAGGCGGAGCCGATATCGAAGAAATGTTAAATGGGCCAACCCGTACCCATCTAATGGGTCGGGTCAGCCCATTTAAACATATTGAAGACTTTATAAGACTTAAGCCTTATAAAAAAGGCCTAATACCTCTTTTCTATAACTCGGCCCAAGTCCAAAAGCTCAAACCCCATTATAACAAACCTGTTAACCCAACCCCTTTTAACATTTACACCGTTAGTCCTCTAAGGACTAACGGTGCAAACATTTACCAACTTGAAGGGCTTAAATTGCCAATCTATAAGGACTATGATTGCAATTATACCATATAAACTCAGGGACCGTTCTTGCCATTCTCCCTAACTTTAAAAATGGCGCGAGTACTGTTCATTATCTCCCACACACGATTTGTGTGTATCTGGCCCTGCAACAAAAGACAAAACCTTCACTCCACAATAAAACATCACTATCCCACTTCCCCCACCTCACTAAACTCCATTTGCAACCTTGGCAATCCTCAAGCACCCTATTCGACTAAGAAAGAAGACAAATATTAAAGGGTCAAGATCAAAGGACTTGGGCACTACTCAAAATTGATGGCTATGATTGATTGAAGACTTGCCTCACACAACAAGCACACCCTTGAGCTGTCTTAGTGAAAATACACACATCCTAGAACCTTCTTAGTCTTATTATAAATAGGTCATTGTAAGCCCAAATGAGGTAAGTAGTTAACCTAGTTTTAGTTTTCAGCTTATTTTTTAAGTCATTTAAATTATTGTCTTTCAATTTCTAAGTCTTGTAACTTGTTTTTACTATTAATGAAAGTTTGAAGTTTTTAAGTAAAATTTTGAATTCTTGTTTTTCTTATTGTTAAAAGCCTTCATAAGCTACTTTAAGCTCTTGTTTAATCATATAAGCAACCTGTTTTAATTTAAATATAAAGTACTTAAGAAAATTTTATAAAAAACCAAAAAAATCCAATCCCTAAATTACCACAGCTTAATGGATGATAAGCCAAATTTAGATGGGCTTATGGACAATACTAGCTTGTCTTTTGACAAGCTAGAGCTTGTAGATAAGCTCTTTTGAGCATTGTTTGCTCTGTTTAAGCAAGGGTTTTGTAAGTTTTTCATTTTTCAATTTTCTAGCTATTTACTGTTTTACTGCTTATCTGTGCTTATTGCTTGCTTATATCTGCTTATTTATGCTTATTTATGTTATTTATTGCTTATGTATGTTTATTTTATGATTTTATGTCATTTGTGCAAGTTTACTTAAAAGCTGTCCATTTTAGCTTTTGAAATTACATAATATGTTTCAGCTTATTTGAGTGCTTATCGGATATTGAAATTTGCTTAAAACTGTCTTTGTAACTTATATAATATCTGGTCTTGTGGATTTGTGGTTTAATTCAGCCTTAATCAAGTTAAATATGCAAATCTGTCACATAAAGGGGTGTTTGGGACATAGGGTAAAATGGGTCAAAATGGTTTAAAAAAACATTTGGGTCATTAACCCAACTCTCACTAGCCTTATTTAGTCATTTTAAACAGTTTTTAAAACTTATTAAAGTGAAAATTTCAATTTTAGGGTGTTAAGTGACCATGGTTTGAATTTGTGAACCCATAGCTTGTTTAATAAGCTTATTAGATTAAGTCTTTTAAATTTGTGATGTTGGTGATGTTTTTGAGTTTAATGAAGTCTTAAAACAAGTTTGAAACAAGGTCTTTAAGGTCTGCAAATTTAGTTTGTGTATTGTCCAAATCTGTCAAAATTTTGCTAAGTGTCTTTTTAAGACAAAACAGCTTTTTCAATTGATTATTGTGGCTTATTCTTAATTTCAAACTCCTTTTTGATTCTTGTTACTTGTCCTTTGAGGAAAAATCTCAATCTGTTTGTAGGTCTTAAGGTCATAAGGTTCTGTTTGATTGCTTATTTTTAAGTTCAAAAGTAGCGTTTCGTAAGGATTGAAAAGTTTCCTAAGTGTCGTGATCTGAGTAGACATCTTTTTCATTAAGCTTTTTAAAGGATTATTTGTGTTTCAAACTCAAATTTCATTGATGATTCTTGTAGCTTATCGGATAAGCTTTTTGGGCATATAAGTATCTTAGCCATAAGGATCTGTTTTGAAGCTTAAAACTAAGCTCAAAAAAAATCCCCTCTTGGCTGTTTGCTTAACAGTTGTGAGCCAAAAAGCTCATTTGCTTATTTAAGCTTATTTGCTTATTTAAGCTTATTTGCTTATTGTTTTTGCTTATTTTAGGTTTAGTATTACTTATTAGGTTAGTTTAAGCCTACTTTAGCTTATTTCACTTAGGTTAGGGCTTATTTGCATTTTAGTCTAAAATTTCAAGTTAAAAAGCCTTTTTAGTAAATTTGTCTTTCTAGCTTATCTTAGTTGCTTATTTTTGTTTAAAAATGCTTATTAGGTGTCGTTAAGTATTTGTTTTAGCTTATTTTTCATTTTTCACTAGCTTATTTGTTCTTAAAATGCCAAACAGTTAAGCATTTTTTTCTTTTTCTTCTACTTAGTGTAAAAAGCTTATTCTGTCACTTTGACAGCTTATTTTTGTGCTTATTCATGGCTTATATAAAAAGTGTCTTTGTAAAAGTTGCTTATTTTTAGCTTAACTAAAAAGTTGTAAAAAAAATGAAAAATAAAAACATTTGGGAGTAGGGGATTCAGTCAAGTGAGCACGGCTCGAACTCGGACCTCTACCCTCTCACAAAAACGTTTTAACTACACCACACTCATCACTCGACCTTGGGTCTTTTTCGGTTTTATCTTGCAAAATTAATTAGTTAACCACATTTTTAGCCATTTTGCTTATAAGCTGTTTTAGCTTATTGTGTTACCCAACTTATTTTTCTTAGGATAAGCTTTGTTCAAGCCACTTTTGCTAATTTTTTTCAGAATTTTTATAATTAGTTTAGTATTTTTTATATTTAATTTTGTTTAAAATCTTTTTATATTCATAAAAATTGATAAAATAAGTTAGATAAAAAACATAATTATTTTTTAGAAAATTTTCTTTTATCAAATAGGACTTAGGAAAATTGAATTTGCATTTCTAAGGTTAAATTTGTAGATTTTGGATTTTTAAAGAACGGGACTTGAATCCCGTTCTTGTTTTCTTCATGTTTTAACTATAATCGCTCTCGTTTTAGGATTTCCTTTTATTTTTCTTATAATTTAGTCATTTAGGATTTAGAAAAGTTAAAAAAATTATTTTTAGGATTTAATTTTGACTTAGTTGATAATTAGACGCGTTTTTAGGATCCCCGGTTTTCGTTTTTAGTTTAAAATTATGTTGCTTTAATTATTTTTAGTGTAGATTGCATTAATTTTCCCGTAGATTTAGAAAACCAATCATAATCTTTGTTCCATTCAAGCATCAAATGTCAAACTGACAAACGACTTTCAATTGCATTCCTCGTTGGGGATAACGACCCGGGAATCATACTTCTGGATTTTCTACATTGAGATTTTTTGATGATTATCCTTATTATATATTTATAATTATTTATATTTATATATATTCGAAGGAGGATTTTCAAAGTCTATCAATTTTTGGCGCCGTTGACGGGGAGGAGTGTAAGCGATTGTCGTTTCAACGTTTGACAATTAATGCTTTGAAGATCCTTCCTTGTGAAGTTATTTTCTTTATAAAAATATAAAAATACAAAAATATTTTTCATTTTATTTTATTAGTATATAAAAACAAGAAAATTTAAAAAAATTTAAAACATTGTCCCTTAATTAAAGATATTACAATTTCATCTTCAATAATAATGTTTTCATCTGAAGGCATTCATCATAATAAGTTCCTTCAATATATTAAAAACTTGTCTTTTGTGTAACTTGCGTAGGTACGGCTCACCTTTAATGATTAACAATACTACTTAAGAGGGTTAATAAGGACGGGTTGTTCGAAGAACTACTCGATCCGTCAAGGAAGAAGGATTTTAATACGCTTCGCGCTTTTCCAGCTCCTCCGCTACTTTGTGCGTTTTTCTTTTAAAGAGATACGTGAAGCTTGTTGATTAATTGGATTTATGTTGTCTTATATTCATTTTGTCTTTAATAAAATGATTTGTTTAATAACCTAAAAACACAAAAATATCTTCTTTTATTCATTCTTATCCTTTTAATTCTTTTCTTAACCCTATATTTTGTTTAAATTCTTATGGCCGTCATCTCGATTATGTTGAATCCTATTTACATCGATTAAAGGAATGTTCGTCTTGTGGATCTTTGTATAATAAAGAATGTTGTTCGAATATGGGTTTCGTTGGCAAGTTTGTTCGTGATCCTAATAAAACACCCGACTCGTCTCAACGACCCCCTCATAATTGTTCCAAGTGTGGAAACCCGGTTGATGGTCCATATTGTCGAGGATGTGCTCTATTACGAAAGAAATTAAAAGAAGTTTGGTCTACAATTTATTTTGAAGATGAAAATATCCAAGACTTTCTAAACATTTCCGAGTCATCCAACGACAAAACTAATGTTGTTTTGCCTCAAGAGCCATTCGTCTTCAATCATGACCCCAGTGAAAGTTCTTCACAAAGTCCTCCACGTATCGACCACCATTGTTGTTACGAGTGTGGTGATTCGTTAGACGATATCTTTTGTCAACGATGTACTTGCAAGTCTTGTGGGAACGGTGCTCATTATGGCTATAATTGTCCGCCAAAAGTTCCGATTATCTCTAATCCGGAACCATGCAACAATCAAACCATTGATGAGCTCCCACAAACTTTGCCAAGTTTTGATCCAACATGCTATTCTGGAGATGGAAGTTCATTCACTTATGATTCCACTCCTAATTTTATCGGTATCATTTCTCCTAACGTTTTCAACCCACTTCCACACCCCGACGGTATTCTTATGAGATTTGTGGGATACGATATTTTTATGGTCACGATTGTCCACCTCAAAGTTCGTTTATTATTATCGGAACCGTTGTTTAACAATCAGTACTCTTTAATTTCCCAAATATTTTCAATGTTTTCAACAACATATATTTGTTGTACCATCTTTACTGTGGGGGCCAGCATGAGACTTTTCGATGTCAACAAGTGATTATTCTATGAACCTTGTTGTGAAAATTGTGGGGGTCCTCATGAAACTTTTCAGTGTCAACCGATGAACCAAAATTTTGATAATTCTAATTCTTCCAGTTTTGACCAATTTCAACCCTCGCATTTTATATCGATCATCAGTGATTCAATGAATGATCATATAAAAGATCTTAGAGACTTTTCAACAAGTGATGAATGATTTTGTGAGTAAGCTTCGTGAGACTTTCAAACTTGGTTACAACAACGACAAGAACAAGTGGTTAATTTTGATTCTTATACTCGAGCCTTCGCACATATGGAAGATTTCCCATATGCTACGATGATGATGGGGACGGACGAGTATTCTTTTGCTACATAAGAATTCTCAGAAATTCTACTCCGCAACTCACACCCAGATTTACCATTTCAGACTATCTTATAATGGAGGATGAGCAGCTCGCACTATTCCGGAAACGGGAATCGGAGAATTATTATAGGTTCAGTGTTGAGGACCTTGTCCATACCTCCAAGTAAGTCGATAGTATATCCGTAAGCGTGAATGTGATTTGCCGTTTGTGATGTTTTTTCTCGAAAAAAGATGATTGGTGTTAGATGATATCATGTCAATTCCACCGGGAAATGGTAATGATCATTTTAATGCCAAATCTGTCCATTTAAAATCCGTGCTTTAATCGTGATAAGTGATATCTTTCCTAAAGATTGATCTCCCTTATCGAGGAGTTGTCGGTGACTCGCTGCTCTTATTACATCCAATCCACCGGGATGTTAAAGCCAACTTGATCCGAAGGAGATATCCGTTTTATTGAAAATTTAATGTATGATAACTCTTTTTCTTGCCCTCCGGACCCTCCGGAAAACTCATTAATGCTGAATCTGAAACTGTATCGATTCCAATCAATGTTTATTCGATGTGTTGATGATTCTTATGAGGACATCGATTATGTCGATGCATTACCTCCCGATTCTGAGCTCGTCAGCTTAGGGGAGGTGAAGGATTTTCACCCGGAAGATGGAGAGATTGAGGACGATATTCTTCGTGAAGATAATGGTATCAGGAAAAATCATCTTCTTATTGTATGATTGAGGCATTAAAAGATAATCCCCACTCCAATCTTCCGATTTTGTGATTCCCCCTCCACAATCTCTTAACTTTTTCTCTGGGGAGATAACACCTTTGATAATTCTTTACCCGAATCTAAAACTTTTTGCTTTAATCTGGAAGAGAAGAGTAGTGGCAGTACCACTATTCTTTTTTATTATTCTCTTCTGGATTATGAAGCTTTCTATCTCAATGACGATCATATTGAAGAAAAGAGTAGTGGCAGTACTACTACTCATGCTGATTTTTCTCAATATGGTTCGTTCATCTTTGATCTTTCGATCAATCCATTTCTTCCTGTCGATGAGAGTGCTTTTATACGAGGAGTTGTCGGATGAACTCGAACTCACATCATATCTCCATCCGGAGTTATGTTCATTTCTACTTTATGAATGAACCCGATTCGGGAAATATTTCACTATGGGATGTGCGTGGAGGATATTTTGTTAATCCGACCAAGAGAACGATGGAGTTCATGTTTGTGCCTAATGGTTTTACCACCAATCCCCACCCTTCATCTGGATTTGGATTTCACTATTTCTAGTGATTTCCCTCGATTCGGACCTTGTAGTTTCTTTTCTTCGAGAACAAAGAAACATGAATTTTTGATCCCGGATTTCATTAGTTGTCCTAATCCAAAAGAGATTTCTATCACCGAATGAATTTTCTATCTCATTTATGTGTGATCCTCTTTCTCCAGTGTTTAACACTTTGCTCCCATTTTTATCCGAAAATAAGGATAAAGTTTTCAATCCTAGTATTCTTGCTTCAAATGAGGAAATATCTCCTCATCTCTCATCTCATCGGGGCTTGAAAGCTTTAAATGAAAGCCCGATGATGATCTCTGAAGGGGACACACCTATCTTGGATGTTATGTTTCTCCATTTCTATCCCCCTTGACCAGCTTAAGTATGGGGGTCGAGTCGAGCTTGTGACTCGGTTAACAAAAACAAGGCGCATCGTGGGTGGCAACCCATGCTTATCCGTAGTAGTAATATGATTAGTTTAGTAGTAATGAATAAGTTTTTTGTGTTGTGAGGAGGCTCGCCTCTTCCTTTCTCGTGTTTCATTTTTTGTTGTGTATGTCCAGGATTGCCCGGATTTTTGAAGCCTCTCGTGCTCGTGGTTTTATCCTTCGTTCACTCGAGCTTCAAATCCTCAGCTTCATTTTGGGAATCCAATATCCTAATAGATCTCTTAACGTTTATCTTTGCCATAATTCATAAACGGCTTTAGTATGACGTAAGGTACCCCTTTAAACATTGAGGACAAAGTTTCGTTTCTGGTTACTATGGGGGGTTCTTCGATTTGATTTGTGCATTCAGTCGATGATGTTTTCGCGTAATCCATTTTTATCAAAAACCAGTCTTAATAAAATATTATATTGTAATTTTATGCAAAATTTTAAAAAATTCAAAAATTATAAAAGTTTTTGTCACAATTTTGACTTTTCTGCATTGGGTAGATAGAATAAGAATATATTGTTGACTCGATCAAGCGTGTTGAGTTCTCTAGCTTGTTCCTCTAACTTTTAGACTAAGCATTCGCGGACTTCTCGAAGAACGAAAAATGATCGTGTTAATTATGAGTTTAGATGCTAACAAGGATTATTTGAAAAATCTTAAGAGCTCATGTGTGTTATATTTATGGCTTTCTTCTTTTTCTCCCATAGCTCTTAACCGGAACTTATAATACGTGCTATTTTGAGAAAATTAAATTAAATCTAGTAATTTTTGAGATGTAGTCATCAATATTTTTTTATTAGTCTTAGTCAAATTTTACTTAATATTTTTCAAAAATACTCTTTCTCATATATATCGATGAAAAAAAAATGAAAAAAATGATGAAAAATGAAAAAAAGAATTATGAGTAATAATTATAAACCTATGGGGCTCACTAATAGTTTGCTGCATTTTGCCGGCTCTCAACCGACGTTACAACCTTCTAAAGAAAAAACCCCATAGTAAGAATATTAATCCGGAGACCGATAAAAGTTTGCTGCATCTTGCCGGCTCACCGAGTGTTGCAGCCTTCTAAATAGGTCGAGGGTGGACGATTGCATCAATGTTATGTTTATTTTATGTGTGAAATTAATAAATGTAGAAAAAAACTCTTTGTGTTTAAATTTAAATATGCTTTTGTAACATAGGGACTATTTCGTTCTTAAGTTTGTGATTTTTCTAAATAAGCTATGTATATACGGGAAACCTAAGTGTCCTTTGAACCAAAGGTCTAGTGAGTCCAGATACTAGTCTTGTGGGGTGCAAAAGCCGGTCACTTTGCCGCAAGGGTTGGGATGTGCGAGTCGAAAGTCGCTACCGGGTTGATCTCGCCTTCCAAATCTCATTATTTCTAGGGTGAACTATGAAGCATATAATTTTGCATAACGTTGATCCATGGTTGAATATTCGAAAATAAGTAATTCACCTAATATATAATAATTGTCGGGAGTGAAAAGTTAACAAGTTACAAATATGAGTAGTGATTATCATCTTAACTTATATTTAGCAGTGAAGTGTGTTTTCGATTTTAAGCTTGGTTTGGGACGAGTGAAAAGTCAGGGACGATGAATTTATCCTTCTTGGGCATTTTAGGATTGAAATGCGTCTTATTCTATGACCCTAACGGTTATGAATAAATATCCAAAAATGTCAAATATGTTCGGTTAGTTGCTTTAAAAATACAAAAAAAATGAAGAAAAAAAAAATACAAAAAATACAAAAATATGTGTAGGAATAAGTGTATATCTTTAAGAATGGTAAAAACGGGGCTTTTCAAAGCTATTGATTCTTTAATTCCCTTTGATGAACACTTAGCTACTTTTCGAGGTAATTAGTCGAGGGGGATCGAGATTCTTAGTTTTCTTAAGTGTTTACTTATAGCATTGCTGTGTGAGGACACTGGCATTTATCTTTGTATGGGGGATTTTGGTATGTGTTAATTACACTTTTCATTTTTCATTAAAACAGCGACTTTAATGGAATCAAAAAAACGTACCAATAATTACATTGTATTTTGTATGTTTTGCATTTGTATTTGCAGTAATGAATATATAAGGAAAAGGACAAACGAAAGCCAAAACAGTTAAAACGAGCACGAGAACGGATAAGAGCGTGAAGAGGATAAGTCAAATCAAAGCCCAAAGTCAAAAATTCAAAGTCACCCCGTACAAAGTCAATGTCAAGGCGAGGGCCGTTATCGAAGAATCGAAGAAATGCTAAATGGGCCAACCGTTACCATTCTAAATGGCTTGTCTCTCAGTCAGCCCATTTAAACATATTGAAGACTTTATAAGACTTAAGCCTTATAAAAAAGGCCTAATACCTCTTTTCTATAACTCGGCCCAAGTCCAAAAGCTCAAACCCCATTATAACAAACCTGTTAACCCAACCCCTTTTAACATTTATTCACCTTTGTCCCTCTAAGGGACTAAACGGTGCTAACATTTACCAATTGAAGGGTTAAATTGCCCAATCTATAAGGGACTATATGATTGCAATTATACCTTATAAACTCAGGGACCGTTCTCGCCATTCTCCTTAACTTTTAAAAATGGCGCCAGTAATATTCATTATCTCCCACACACGATTTGTGTGTATTTGGCCCTGCAACAAAAGACAAAACCTTCACTCCACAACAAAACATCACTATCCCACTTCCCCCACCTCACTAAACTTCATTTGCAACCTTGGCAATCCTCAAGCACCCTATTCGACTAAGAAAGAAGACAAATATTAAAGGGTCAAGATCAAAGGACTTGGGCACTACTCAAAATTGATGGCTATGATTGATTGAAGACTTGCCTCACACAACAAGCACACCCTTGAGTTGTCTTAGTGAAAAAACCCCACATCCTAGAATCTTCTTAAGTTTATTATAAATACTGTCCTTGTTCCCCAATGAGGCAAGTGTTAACCTAGTGTTTTAGTTTTTCTGCTTAGTTTTTAAGTCATTTGAATTATTGTCTTTCAATTTAGTCTTGTAACTTGTTTTTACTATTAATGAATGTTGTTGTAGGTTTGTAAGTTAAAAATTTTGAATTCCTGTTTTCTTCATTGTTAAAAGCCTTTCATAAGCGACTTTAAGCTCTTGTTTAATCATATAAGCAACCTGTTTTAATTTAAATATTAAGTACTTAAGAAAATTTTACAAAAAAAACCAAAAAAATCCACTCCCTAAATTACCACAGCTTAATGGATGATAAGCCAAACTTGGATGGGCTTATGGACACTACTAGCTTATCTGTGATAAGCTAAAGCTTGTAGATAAGCTCTTTTGAGCATTGTTTGCCCTGTTTAAGCAAGGGTTTTGCAAGTTTTCCATTTTTCAATTTTCTAGCTATTTATTGTTTTACTGCTTTCTGTGCTTATTGCGTGCATATATGCTTATTTATGCTTATTATGTTATTTTATTGCTTTTATGTATGTTTGTTTTATGATTGTAATGTCATTTGTGCATGTTTACTTTAATACTCTGTCCATTTTAGCTTTTGAAATTGGCATAATATGTTTCAGCTTTTTTGAATGTGCTTATTGGAGATAATTGAAATTTGCTTTTTTTAAACTGCTTTGTAAAATGATTTAATATATGGGTTGTGGATTTGTGGTTTAATTCAGCCTTAATCAAGTTAAATATGCAAATCTGTCACATAAAGGGGTGTTTGGGACAAAGGGTAAAATGGGTCAAAATGGTTTAAAAAAACATTTGGGTCATTAAGCCAACTCTCACTAGCCTTATTTAGTCATTTAAATAGTTTTGAAAGGTATTAATGTGAAAAATTCAATTTTAGGGCTGTTATGAGACCATGGTTTGAATTCTGTGAAACCATAGCTTGTTTAATAAGCTTTTAATTTTAGAATAAGTCTTTTAAATTGTGATATTGGTGATGTTTTTTGAGTTATGAAGTCTTTAAAACAAGTTTGAAACAGGTCTTTAAGGTTGAAAATTTAGTTTGTGTATTGTCAAAATCTGTCCAAATTTTGCTATGTGTCATTTTAAGACCAAAACAGCTTTTTCAATTGATTTATTGTGGTTATTCTTAATTTCAAACTCCTTTTTGATTCTTGTTACTTGTCCTTTGAGGAAAAATCTCAATCTGTTTGTAGGTCTTAAGGTCATAAGGTTCTGTTTGATTGCTTATTTTTAAGTTCAAAAGTAGTGTTTTGTAAAGATTGAAAAGTTTCCTAAGTGTCGTGATCTGAGTAGACAGCTTTTTCATTAAGCTTTTTAAAGGCTTATTTATGTTTCAAACTCAAATTTCATTGATGATTCCTTGAAGCTTATTGGTTAGCTTTTTGGGCATTAAGTCTCTTAGCCAATAAGGATCTGTTTTTGAAGCTTATAAACTTATAGTCTAAAGGTCTAATTCTGGCTGTTTGCTTAAAACGTTATGTGCAAAAGCTCATTTGCTTATTTAAGCTTATTTGCTTATTGTTTTTGCTTATTTTAGGTTTAGTATTGCTTATTAGGTTAGTTTAAGTCCATTTTAGCTTATTTCTTTTAGTTTAAAGCTTATTTAAGCTTATTTGCATTTTAGTCTAAAATTTCAAGTTAAAAAGCCTTCTTTTTAGTGAAATATGTCTTTTCTTCCTTATTTAGTTGCTTATTTTTGTTCAAAAATGCTTATTAGGTGTCGTTAAGTATCTGTTTTAGCTTATTTTTCATTTTTCACTAGCTTATTTGTTCTTAAAATGCCAAACAGTTAAGCATTTTTTTCTTTTTCTTCTACTTTGGTTTAAAGCTTTTTCATGTCCTTTGTCTCTTAGCCATAAGGATCTGTTTTGTAGCTTAAAATTAAGCTCAAAAAGTCTCCTCTTGGCTATTTGCTTAACAGTTTGGCCAAAAAGCTCTTTTGCTTATTCGGGCTTATTTGCTTATTGTTTTTGCTTATTTTAGGTTTAGTATTACTTATTAGGTTAGTTTAAGTCCCTTCTAGCTTATTTATTTTAATTTAAAGCTTATTTAAGCTTATTTGCATTTTAGTCTAAAATTTCAAGTTAAAAAGCCTTTTTAGTAAATTTGTCTTTCTAGCTTATCTTAGTTGCTTATTTTTGTTTAAAAATGCTTATTAGGTGTCGTTAAGTATTTGTTTTAGCTTATTTTTCTTAGGATAAGCTTTGTTCAAGCCACTTTTGCTAATTTTTTCAGAATTTTTATAATTAGTTTAGTATTTTTTATATTTAATTTTTGTTAAAATCATTTTTAATTTATAAAAAATTATAAAAAAGTCAAAAAAATATAATTCTTTTCTAGAAAATTTTCTTTTATCAAATAGGACTTAGGAAAATTTAATTTGTATTTCTAGGGTTAAATTTGTAGATTTTGGATTTTTGTTTTCTTCGTGTTTTAGCTATAATCGCTCTCGTTTTAGAATTTCTTTTGATTTTTCTTATAATTTAGTCATTTAGGATTTAGAAAAGTTAAAAATTTATTTTTAAGGTTTAATTTTGACTTAGTTGATAATTAGACGCGTTTTTAGGATCCCCGATTTTCGTTTTTAGTTTAAAATTGTGTTGCTTTAATTGATTTTAGTTTAGATTGCATTAATTTTCCCGTAGATTTAGAAAACCAATCATAATCTTTGCTCCATTCAAGCATCAAATGTCAAACCGACAAACGAATTTTCATTGCATTCCTCGTTGGGGATAACGACCCAGGAATCATACTTCCGGATTTTCTACATTGAGATTTTTTGATGATTATCCTTATTATATATTTATAATTATTTATATTTATATATATTCGAAGGAGGATTTTCAAAGTCTATCAAGTAGCAATTAAAATTGATCTTCAAAAGGCTTATGATACAGTTAGTTGGAGTTTTCTTAAGAGAATCCTTGAGGAATTTGGGTTTCATGATAAAATGGTTCATTGGATCATGCAATGTGTTACTACTACAGGGTTTACCATCAATGTAAATGGAGATAAAATTGGCTACTTTAAGGGAGGTAGATGATTAAGGCAAGGTGATCCAATTTCTCCATACCTATTCGCTTTAATCATGGAAATTTTCTCCCTTATGCTTAAAAGACAGATTAACAATCATCCAAGGTTTCAGTATCATTTTGGATGCAAACCTATCAAGCTAGTTCATGTCTGCTTTGCTAATGATCTTTTGGTAATGTGCCATGGTGACTCTTATTCTGTAAGGGTCATTAAGAGTGCATTAGATGAATTTAGTGCCTGCTATGGCTTGCTTCCTAACAACCCTAAGAGCACTGTGTTCTTTGGAAGCTTAAGTGAAGAAGAAAAGAGTGAGATTCTAAATGTAATTCCTTTTACTACTGGCAAGCTTCTTGTAAGATATCTTGGGGTCCCACTTATTGCTAAAAGACTTAGTGTGAAGGACTATGGATGCTTGTTGGACAAAATTAAGAGCAAGATAAGAAATTGGATGAATAGATGTTTGTCATATGCTGGAAGGCTTCAACTTATTGTTGCTGTTTTGGAGTTTATTCTTGTATATTGGGCTTCGGTCTTCATTTTGCCAATCACTATTATAATGGAAATTAATAAACTTCTGAAATGGCTTTTGTAGAATTAAGGTGAGTCTGCTAAAGGCAAAGCAAAAGTTGCCTGGAATGATGTTTGTAGGCCTGAAAATCAAGGTGGATTGGGCTTGAAAAATCTTCATCTCTGGAATCAAGCATTATTGGCCAAACATGTTTGGAATATAGCAACAAAAAAGGATACTTTATAGGTCAAATGGGTCCATTCGGTAAAATTAAGATGGAAAAGTATGTGGGAGATATCTGCTAAAATCAATGATAGTTGGGCTTGGAAAAATCTCCTTAGCATAAGAGACTTGATAAGGAACAATGTGAGGTATATCATTGGCAATGGAAATAACACTTTCATATGGTTTGATAACTGGTGCAGATTAAGTCCTTTTTTCTCAAATAGTTACTTATAGAGACTTATATGATGCTACATTGAGTAGTGGTTTGAAAGTAAGTGACATGGTTTACAATGGACAATGGAGATGGCCAATTGAATGGCAGGAGAAATTTCCTATGATTACTTGCCTAGATGTCCCTGCAATCAACACTGATGAAGATGACAAGATTGTTTAAAGAACTAGAGAGGGAAGAGATTTGGACTTCTCTATGAGTATGGTTAACTCTGATTTAAATGATCAAGCTCAAGAGATAGTATAGTGGAAACTTATATGGTTTTCCTACTGCATTCCCAAACACTCATTCATTGTTTGGTTAGCTATGCAGGACAAGTTGAGTACTCAAGACAAATTCAAAAAGTAAGGTGATTGTGCAGTTAATAGATGTGTTTTATGCTGCAATGAGTTTAAAGACCTTAATCATTTACTTTTCAAGTGCTCATTTGCTGAAGAATTATGGAACAAGGTCACTGTGATTGCTGATATTCACACTAGCAGTTTGGCCCTGAATGAAATTGCCCATACTCTAATTAGTGTTGGAAATGGTAACAATATAAGGAGCATCATCAGGATACTTGCTTTTGCTGCAAGTATTTACAGCATTTGGCAAGAAAGAAATGGAAGGATTTTTAGAGAGTCAAAGAGGAGCTGTGATGAAGTGTTTAAGAGTATGATGGAAATGATTAAAAACAAGTTGCTTGGAATCACTGCTAATGATAGTCTTGCAGTTAGAGACATTGAAAGAAGATGGGCAATTACTTGCAAAAGGATTCATACTGGAAAGTCTACTATGAAATAAGGAGAAATTAAAGATTCTACTTTGTCTGTATTGAAGATTGAGTTCTATTCAGAGGATCTGCCATAAAAGTTATGGTTGCTAAAAAGGATGTGACATGAAGGTAGCAGTTGCTTAACTAAGGATGTTATTGGCCATACAATGAGAAGTACCTTGTATCTGGAGTTCCCCTGGAGTGACTGTACCTTTTTTAGCCTCATAGTATCCTTGATTGGCCCTGGGGGAATTGAGTATTTCTGTGTTGGCTAATTAGGAGGTCTGTTTTAGGGGAATGTACCATAAGGTAAGGCTCCTCATTGTGAAGGGTAATGGCCTAGGTGGATAGTATATAGTAGGTGACTTTAAGGTCACCATATATACTGTCAAAGGAGGTTTGGTTGGATCTGTTTGAAGGTGTGTGTTCCCAGAATAGTGATGCCTTGTCCTCTTAGCCTTTTGATCCTGTCAATGAGGATGTAATCTGTTGATTGGTGTTAAAGGCTAATGATGAGGAAATGTAGCTATTTCTGGTATAGCCCTTCAAATAGTGTGAATGAGTGGCTATAATTCTCTTGATGATGCCTGGTCCTTTCTATCCTTTTGTACTGTGAATGTGGGTTGAATACATTGTGGATAAGAGGAGTAGGAAATGTAGTCAAGGAATTATGGTCTTTGGTACTTATAGGTGAACTACTTCTGATATGCTTGGTTGTCTGATCATTCTAGTATCATCTGGTTAGTGTGTTTCAGAGCCAAGTTTATCTTCTATGTCTAGCATTTGGACATTGGTATCTGAGATCTATTTTGTATGTTGTCAGACATATGGTTCTAACTGTTTCATTGTTGTATTTAGTTGGTTCTATGTAGCTATGGAATTAGGCCTGTCTAATTTTCATTGTATTGATTGTTAACTTGTTTTTGTTATTAATACAAGAGTTCACCTTTGCAACAAAAAAAAGACACTGCACCTTACAAAATCGTATACATTTGCTTCATAAAAGAGACATTTTGATAATAAATACAAAAGATATTCAAACTATGGATTGTATTGTATTTGATTTTTCATATGACATATTTAATTTCTTTGTTCATATGATTGGATAAGGCATTGAATATATTTCGTACGCGTTCAATACAATTCGTTGATTTTGACTTTGTTTAGATAGAAAAAGACCACCATTTTCAGTCCATCATATTGAGTCTTAACCCAGTGTTATACGAAATATAAGGTATTAGTATATATCTTAACTAGTTTCATAGCCTGCCGTTGGTTAATCTTGTGGTTTTTCTTGTTACTAATGCTAAAGAAGTTCATGTGTTGCCACTACAAGTGATTAACAAGGCTCAAGTTCAAAATCTAGCTTAAAAGATTCGAATTTATTTGGTGTTCTTCGTGGAGAGTTGCCTAATTTTGGTCGATTCTCAAAGAAATACGAGTTAAGGTGTGTTTAAACTTGATACACACACTTAGTATTGCATGTTAGAACCTTGATTCGTGGATAGAAAAGCTTAATTGAGTGATTTTGTCAAATTCGACCTTGTGTTCATCGTGGAGGGTTGCTTATTTAAGTATTTGTTCTTCACAGCGGTTTGACTTGGTCAATGGCGAGTTGAGTATTATAATAATATTTATCAGCCGGCGGTTTACCATTCTTGTGGCGAGTTGCCTTTTAGGTGGCGAGTTGTGCAGGTACACGGCGACTTGTTTATAATAGTGAGCAAATTCAAACGTTATTCTGCCCAAATTAAAAACACACGGCGGTTTGCTTAGGAGGCGAGTTACCAACTGGCAGCGGTTTGCTTTATTTTATTGCCGGCGAGTTACTCAGTTTCAACGGCGGTTTGCTATATTTTATTGGCGGCGGTTTGCAATCACAGGCAGCGGTTTGATTATTTAAATAGGCGGCGAGTTAGTCATCTATAGGCGGCGGTTTGATTAAAAAAAAGTATCCAGACGACACCCTTTTTAGCGACATTTTTTTTACGGAAAAAGTTGAGTAATATGTAATTTTTTATATAGCCTTTTTAACTTATTTTTACATCAAATTCAAATTTTGGTAATAGCGTAATTTTTTTTCGGTCGACACCTTTTTAGCGACACTTTTTGGCGGGAAAAATTAAGTAAAATATAATTTTTTCTATAGCCTTTTTAGCTTATTTTTACACCAAATTTAGATTTTGGTAATAAGGTAAAATTTATTTTTTTCATAATCCAACTGCGCCGAATTCCAAACAAATCATCAAACCATAAGCCAAAACCAAAACCATCAACAAGGACTTAAACTGCATTAATCATACAAGAAACAAACCTCAACAACAATCGATTATTCATTCACGGTTTTCTATTGATTTTGTAAAATCCCGTTAAATCATTTATCGGTTTTAATCATAGACGTGTAAAATCCCGTGAACGTGAATTGCATACACCACAATTTCACATCACATCATATCCACTATGGATCCAACAAATCTTTCACACTTCACTAATTATTCAACCCTTCATTTCATTATGTCTACTCCAGTCAAACATATCTCGACAGATAGTCAATGCATAAATTATCCATGGCAGATGGTTCGAAAGATCGTCCACCAACTGCTTGGTACCTACGAGAAGTTATTCACAATGGAAATCACATTTTCTACGGTACATTGACACAAAACCAAATGGTGGTGGACTGAAAAAATGCATACTAAATGGTCCCTACGTGCCAACAAGTGTACTTATTCAAGCTGTTCCAGAAGCTGAAGGTCGTCCTGCAGTTCAACAACATACAGCAATTGAAACTGTATTGAACATGACTCCAGAGAACAAAGAACACTTTCAGTCTGAAAGGAAGCATTGTTTGCTTTTAACTGGTATTGGAGATGAAATCTATTCAAATGTTGATGCCTGCAACAAGCAAATGAATTTGTGGGTAGCCATGGGAAGGCTACAACAGGGGTGAATCGTTGTTTGAACGTTACAATAGATGTAAAAAACATCTGTTCTGGGAATTGGGAAGGTTTATTCTGTGGATGGGAGATCATGGAGTCGTTATTTACTACGGGTTTTTACAAATTGATGAATGAGTTGACAAGGAACAACTTGCAAGTTACAACAATGCAGTGACATGTTCAAATTTTCTTGTCAGACAACTTCAACAGAGGATGGTCCAAGATTTGTGACTGATTGTCAAAGCAAGAGAAAGATAAAACATGTCTATATAACAGACGGTTTGACATTGAAGCAGTTTCAATGGAGGTTAAATGATATCCGTTTGAGAGATAGCATAAGTGCAAATCCATTAGCACTCATTGCGGTGCTCAACCATATTCAGATAATTACATATTCAATGCACCAAAACCTCAAAGATTCAAAGCAAACATCATCTTCCACAAGACAAAGTGAATCTACCAGACACAAAGGCAAAGAGTCGCCAAAAACCAATTACACCTCAATATGTGTCTGTCTCTGAAGAGACAGTGATCCTGAACAAGCTCAGAAGGGACAAGGAAATGCAAAAGTATTTGGCAATCCTTGCAAAGTATATCAAGAAGCTCTCACAAAACTACTAACAACAAACTTCGATACTCTTCAAACTCCATTATGACCAAGACTGAAGATACCACACCAAGGTATAACAATGACAATCAGTCAAGGCAGTTTGGAATCAAGGACAATGACAATTGCTGGGGCTAGGGAAACAGCAAAGTGCAGTCAGGTAGTGCAATAGACTGGGATACAGTGCTTTAACTGCAAGGGATATGGGCACTATGCAAAGGAATACAGGAAGCCAAAGCGGGTTAAAGACTACGCGTATCACAAGGAAAAGATGATGATGTGCAAACAAGGATGAAACAAGGTGTGTCCTCTGCAAAGCGGAGCAGTTGATTAGCTATAGAGGACACTGGTATGAAAGGATTGATGAACAGGAATTGGAAGCACATTACAGCTACATGGCAAAGATTCAGGAGGTCTCACCTGAAGAATCCAGTTCTACTGGTCAGCCATTAGAACAGGTACAAAAACATGATGAAAGTAATGTGTATGAACAATGTGGACGGACCTTCTGAGCAACCTGGAATCCATTAACGATACACTATGTTTGAAGAAGGTATGATAGCCATGTCACTCGCTGTTCATCAAATATATGTACTAATGATAATCAGGTTGATCAAAATGCGGCTGAATGTGTTGATGAGCGTGATGCGCTTGCTAATTTAATTGCTAATTTAATTCTGGATACGGAGGAAAACAAAACGATTTTAAAGCAATTAAAGAAAGCAAACGCATCATTGACTCAAGAATTGGAAAAGTGCAAAACTAACCTTGATGAAACCAATAGTGCTTTTGGGGGAGGACTTCATTTGTTATAGGGTTAGTTGTTTGATTGCACTTCAGAACAAACATAATGAGTTTGAGAAGTACAAAGCCTTTAATGACCGAGCGATTGATTATGAAATACTTCAAACAAAGTTAATGAAAAACTCTAGGACTATTAGCTCTAAAAGACATTGAAATTAAAGAAGGTTTGAAAACTTAAGCCTATGAAATTTCAATTCTCAATTAGAAACACGATGAGTTAGTCAAAAAGAGTCTTTTAACAAAGTCACAACTGGAAGGTTATCTCAAGAGAACACAGTTCATTTCGGATTTTTTTTTTTTTTTAGGATTTAAAGGTTAAGGAAGATAAAGATACTTGAAAGCTTGATTGAAATGGACAAACCATTAAAGTGTTTGAATGAAATGAAAATTGTTTATACTCGTAATCAGTCAATTCAGACCCATTCATATGTGTTAGCACCTAAATGCTCGACATATAATTGGTAGACCAAAACCCAAAACCTTTGCTAATCAAAGGTACTCAAGAAAGCTTCATTGAAAAGCCCTGTTTGTATGAGATCCATAGATACTTATGATCTGCAAAAAGATTTTCCCTGAAAGGGAAGAGGACCATGACTCTTGATAATGAGAGTAGTCAAAATTGGAATAAAGATTATGTTAAACCATATGATTTACACTATCAGAATAGTTTTTATGAAATTTTTAAAGGACTTCATGGAGTATCTATCAGTTGGAACGCGCAAAGAAGTTAGGAAGACAATGTGGAGAAACTCGTTTGTTTAGAAACAAACCAAACATTGCTAAAAACGTTTGCCTTTTCTACCTTCATAAATCCATTAGTAAAAGTAGACAACTTTTTAACCGAATTGATCTTAACATCAATCAATTTTGGGAAATTGTTGATTCAAAACTTGGTTTCAAACATACTAGTGATTATTTCGCGTACCATACTGCTCATGATATAGAACTTTGATATAAACCTTTCTATGCTCTTTCCATAAAATCACAAATTGATAGCTTTCGTTGTTGAACATGAAACTTAAAAACGGAAATGCTTGAAATTTGAGTATGTTACATCCCTTGAAAATAGAGATTGACGAACTTAATCTGAGAAGGGCTGATTTTTCAAATATGTATGATCTACTTTTGAAGGTGTGTGTCTAAAGATGTTATATGTTTCATATTTGCATTCTTTGTCTGAATTAAAATTGCTCATACTGAATTGCAATGCATTATCTATAAAGTCAAAGAATGTTGAATTTCTTGGCACCAAAAGTTGTCGAAACAAACTGAATCTGTTAATAAACGGGAAGTTTATAATAAGCTTTTTAAAGAGTTTTGCTAAAACTTGAAAAACATCGATTTCTCTTGAACTTTCTTTACAGCATTGTAAAGAAAGATGAATAAACAACCTAGTTGACAAAGAAATGCTTCATATGTATTTCGAAAAGAAACAATCGTGAACAATATCATGAAAATAACTAGATTTGAAAGTCAAATGCATGACAAGAACATGGGATAAATGTGTTAAAGACTCCTTTCTAGTTAACACAAAAGGAAAGTCTATGAAACTCAGTTGATAAACCATTGTTGTTCGACAACCAAATGGCTCAACGGATTCCAAAACCATCAGTTTAGGAGAAAAACGACTCCTTTTTACAATTCTCTGAAATGAGAAGTTTTCAAATGAAACAGTCGGTTAATAAAAACTATGTGTCGGCATGTTTGTTTAACAAGTCACTCAACAGAATTGGCTCTCAGAATAGGAAAACAAGCAGAAATAAACTCGATGTGCTTAAACCAGGAATTGTATAGAATTGCCACTACACAACACAAAACAGAGAAACCGCAGTTGCCTCATGCTTCTAGGAATATCATCCTCACGTGTCTAAAATCTGAAAGGAGTAAATCACGCTACTAGTGTTAGAGGACCACCGCATAAGTGCTATCAAGTTAAAGATAAAGGTCGTGCCAATACTACGTCAAGTGAAAGTTTAAAAAGAAGGAAAGTAGCTAGACATCATAGGATTTCTAATATTCTAAGAAAACAAAGTCTATAACTGCGCGTATGACAGTTCAAATTCTGATACAGTCGAATTGTGATTGCTGTTTGTGCTGAATGTGGAAAATGTGTGTGTAATTCTAATCATGATGCTTGTGTTTCTAGATACTTGAAAGATGGGAACGCTAGAACTAAGAAGCCTAAGGTAGTGCCTATTAGTGCTAGTAAACCCAAGAGAAAAGCGAACAAATCTGTTGCAACACCCCTTTAAGAAAATTAGTTGCATCCGATTCCACTATTCAAGAAAAATCCTAAGAGTTACCATAAGGGTTTTATGAAGAATACAAATCAGGAATGGAAATGGTGGTATAGCTAAGAAGAATGTCCATCAGGATTATAAATGGACACAAGCCTCTTAGGGACCAAAAATATATAGATGCCTAAAAACAGGAAAGAGGATTGTAGTCAACAAGTCATTAGTCCACTATAGAATTGTCTATAGGATTACTAATGTCTTGAGATATCAAATTCCTTAGGATCCCAATTTGTCCAAATGTTCCTACGTCCTCTAATTCTCTTGCAAAGATTGTGCAACTTCAGCCTATTCATTGTTGACTCTGGATGCACAATGCACATGACGGCAATCTCATGCTGTTGTGTTAATTTTGTGGAGAAATTTCTGGGTACTGTTCGTTTTGAAATGGATCAATGTGCTCCAATTTTGTTATGGTGATCTGAATCAAGGAAATGTCATGATCAAACGCGGTTTATTACGTCGAAGGCGCTCTAATCACATCTTTTCTGGTTTGGTCATTCTGTGTTGCCGGATTTGGAGGTTGCATTCTGGAAATCGACTTGTTTTGTGAGAGATCTTCAGGGAAACGATTTACTCACTGGTAATCGTGGATAAGATCTCTACACTATTTCTCTTCAAGAAATCAACTTCATCAACTCGATCTGTTTCATGGCTAAACCTTCACCTATCAAGCATGGTTTATTGGATCGACAGACTTTCTCATCTTAACTTCGATTACATCACCTTACTATCAAAGAAAGATATTGTGACAGGCTTACCTAAGTTGACATATGTCAAGGATCAACTTTGTTCGTCTTGTGAAATGAGTAAAGCAAAAAGAAGCTCATTTAAGTCAAAAGCTGTTCCAAGTTCAAAGAAGGCTGAAATATTGCTTACATGGACCTTGTTTGTGGTCCAATGCGGGTTGCACGCATAAATGGAAGAAATATATTTGGTGATGTTGATGGACTATTCAGATACACATGGACTCTTTTTCTAAGATCCAAGGGTGACCACACCAGAAGTTCTCAAGACTTTCTCACTCGATGATTCAACGCCAAATCTTCAAGCTCATGTATTACTGTCCGTACTGACAGAGGCACACGAGTTCTTGAACAGACACTCCATGCTTAATTTCAAAGAAGAGGCATGAAATCAGACTTCCACTCTTCGAACACCTGAACAGAACGGCGTTGTCGAAAGACGGAACCGTACACTTGTTGAGGCTGCTCGAACGATGCTTTCAGCTTCTAAGCTTCCATTATCATTTTGGGCTGAAGCAGTTGCAACCGCATGCTATACTCAGAACAGATCAATCATCATATCGACTCATGGAAAGACGGGGCATATTCCTATATTAATGACGGAAAACTTCAATAAAATTTTCACATCTTTGGTTGCTTTGTTACATAACTAGAGTATGGGGGAAATCATGATAAGATGTAAGAATAAAGGGAATCCCTGTGGTCATGGTGGGATATTCTACTCTGTCGAAGGGATATCGTGTTTACAACAAGAGAAACACTCTTTCAATAGTTGTGTCCATTATATCAAGTTTGATGAATCAAAGATCATGATGTCTGAACACAACCAGTTTCAGACTCGCACCACAAGACATGGATGTATGTTGAAAATGTTTGTCTCTGCAGGCCATCGTTCCTCTAGGAACAAAAAGGCGTCAGATTATGGAAAACTCTGACCCGTGCCCTCAAGACTAAATGTTGTTCTGCTAGCAAAAAGACAGATTCGTTCACAACAAGGGTTAGAATTTTCTTCAGTCCTTTACTGAAGAATAATACAATCCAACACCACGGGTCTCGCTGAGGAAAACAACAATGATCAAGCACCGAATGCATCGGTTCACCAAGATGATTTTTTCAATCCTTTTTGTACACGGGTACAAGAAATTGGTGAGTCTTCCGTACAAGAAATTGGTGAGTCTTCCTCACGCAACATTGATAATACCGATGTGCATTCATTTCAACCACAAAGTCATGATTACCGATGGACCTAGAGATCATCCATTAGAAACAAGTTCGTGAAATCCAACAATGCCAGTTTTTTCTCAAACAAGGACGACGCTTGCCAAAGGTTCTTGAAAATGTGTATGTTCGCGCTCCGGTGAGTATTGTGAACGAAGAACATTAAGGAGGCAATAGGTTGATTATGCCTGGATTCGAAGACTTTGCAGGATGATACTTATCAGTTCGACAGACTAACGTCTGGGAACTAGTCGACAAAAACCATTTGGCAGATGATATAAAGATAAAAGTGGTTATGGGTTAGAACAAGAAGTGGATGAAGATCAGACTGTAATTCGTAACAAAGCACAACTTGTAGCTAAAGGTTATGCTCAGGAAGAGGGTATTTTTTTTAATTTTGAAAAAAATCTTTGCACCAGTTGCTCGCTTGAAGCATTCGGATTTTCGTTGCCTACGCAGCAACACAAGTCTTTTCAATCTATCAGGATGGACGTAAAAACGGCCATTTCTTAATGGTCCACTGATGGGGGAGGTTTATGTTTTGCTCAACCAGAGGGTTCAGTTGATCAGATCTTCCAGGAAAAGTCTACTTTGAGGAAAGCTTTAGTATGGATTAAACAAGCTCCTAAGAGCTGGTACGGATGAACTATCAAACTTCCTGATGTCCAAAGGCATTACTAAAGGTACAATTGAACCCAAAACTTTGATTCAGATAAAATACGGGGAGGCTGTTCTACTTGTGGAGATTTACGTTGATGACATAATTTTTGGGTCTAAAAACCTAAATATTCTAAACAATTTGAAATAGTTAATGCACATTAGATTTGGAAATGTCTTTAATGGGGGAGATGAAATCTTTTTAGGAATTCAGACCACCAGTCCCCAAAGGGTATTTTGATCATCAGGCCAAGTAGCTTTAGAAATTCTGAAAAGCATATATGGATAATGTCACTCCTTGGTACACCCATTGGCTACTAAAACCCCCCCTAACTAGATGTAGATTTGAGTGGAGAAACCCGTAGATCAATCTGATTTATCGTAGTAAAATCGGGTAATCATGTATTTGACTTCGTAGACCAGAAACATAGTGCAAAGCAGTATGTGATGTGCACGTTATAAGCAGACCAAACACAAAGCACCTCAAAGAGGTTTAAAGAATCTTTAAATACCTAAATGTGGTAACCATTAACATGGGCTCTGGTTAGCCAAGGGGACTTGGCTTTGAACTATACAGCATTTTTAGACGCTTGATCATGATGGAGGCATTGCTACTCAGGAAAAGCCACTTCTGGAGGGGGATACAGTTCCTTGGGTGATAAGCTAGTAAGTTGGACATCAAAGAAACAACATTGCACTTCTAATGTCTTCAGAGAGGCAGAGTACGTTGGGTTATCTGAAGTTGTGCTAAGTATGTGGATGAGGACAACAGCTTTCACGTTTATGCTTCAAATACAACAAAATTACGTTGTACTGCGAATCTCAGTAGCAATAGCAATATCATGCAACCCGTACAACATTCACGGACAAAGCAACATCCATACTCCGTATCATTTCATAACAGGAAAGGTTTAAAATGGTATAAATTGAATTATATTTTGTCAGATGAATACCCATTAGCTGGACATTTGTTTACGAAAGGCCCTTCCTTGAAGAAAGGTTTAAGTATCTTGTCAGTCGAATTGGTATGAGATGTTTGACTCTAGCAGAATTGGAGGTTCTGGCAAATGAGACTGCTTGATATCATCATCAAACATCCCATTGTACTAGTTTATGAGAAAAGCAAAATACAAAAAAATATAAAACTTCAAAAAGAAAATACAAAATCAGAAAATCAGAAAATTTCCAAAGATTCTTCTCGACATGTCTCTTGGAATCGATAACATTTACGTGCTTTAGAAATGTCGATTAACAAGGGACCACGGGTGTGTAAATGAAGTTTCGAGCGAGAGTTGCAAATAGTTCAAAAACATGTCATTTCTAATTTATTTTCTAGGTGGGCTTATGTTGCAAATGTCAGTACATAACCGGAATTCAAAATAAGGAAGGTTTTATAATTATCCTCCCAACGAGAAAAATTAACATTTCTCGGTCTGAGCTGTTCTTACAAGACATTCAATGTTTTAGCTCAAGAAAAAGCGTTGTGTACGTTTAGTGGCGCTTACCCTACCGTATAGAAGAGAATTCCTCTAAACATCTGGTTTTCAAAAAGTTGAAACACAATTTTTCAGAATTTCTCAGATGGACAATTCATAATCTTTCAAAATTGTGTGTTCAACACTATCCCCTCACCAATGTTTTCAAAATGACAACAATTTCTCAATGGGTCTATTTTTGAGGGGGAGTTTTTTCGAAAAACTACGTTTTTTAAGGTTCTTGGATACATCAAAACGACCAACTCTTATGTATTCAAAACATTATCCAAAATGTTCCAAAACCTTCATGCTGATCAATATTTTCTCCACAAAATTGTCAAGACATTTTTTAATCAAACAAGGTATTTCAAAACTAAGTGTTTATTATTTAATAAGGGGAGAAGAATATAATTAAAATATAATCCTATTCGACCTCATGTGCTGAATAGTCGAAAAAGGTTTTATGGTTTCGATCTTAATCCTAACAACATCTTAATTTCATGATGATTCTGAAGTCATAAGGTGGTTAGGTTAGGAATCAGTCCTATATCCAACCAGAAAGAACGGAGGATCTACCCTATAGGATATCCAAAGGTTAGAAATAGCAGTCCTTATGTATGAATGGAGCAAGATGAATGAATATGGGAATAATGCCGACTAAGATTGAGTAACACTGGAAATTCCACAACAAGGTGTTAGGTAATGCGTCTGGGTAAGCATTGAGGCGTTGAAGGAATGTAAAAAAGAAATGTATGATAAAGGTCTAAAGAAAGAAGCCCTACACATAACTTTAAGGCTAGAAAGAAACCGGTTCAATATTTACATATGCTGTCAGAATTTCAAGTTGATTGCTGACATTTAACACGACATCATGGACCGGTGATGCAATGCCAACCTTCTCAGCCATTCGGGTTATCTCTCAACAGAAACTTGTCTCATTTGTCTTTTTGGGTGGGAGATACATACAGGTTATTCTATTGACATCTCACTCCGAGATTGTTGATATAAGATAAGGTCGCAATACTGCTCAGCTCCGAGTTCTAAAACCAAAATGCATAATCGAGTCTTGAGCAAGAGATCAATCAAAATTCGTTAGGTACACTTCATTTCAAACACTTGTTGAACATCATAGGTTCACAAGCTGTTTCAGAGTCCTACGCAATATCTTCAAGGATATTTTCCAGAACATTACAGTGATACTAATGTATTCACAATGAAGATGGAATCCTGCTTGGAGCCAACAAATCAAACCAAGCTCTTGGTTTAGGTGAGTCCTTACGAGAGGATTCTTTATGAATAAACTTGTGACACTGGATATCGATTTGGTCCAGTAAATGACATTGAACGTTGATGAATGTTGATAAAAACATGGACACTCTCGATATGTTACAAAAACTCTTTAAGAGGTGACACGTCGAATCTGATGTTCAAACCTATTTCTCGTTTATCACTAACGTAAACCTGCAGGTCATACGGTTTGGTAACGGCAACCCAATCCCATTCCAATATGCTCAATCTACGAAGACACATATCTAGATCTCAGATTTAAAGACAAAGACTTCCCAGCAATCTTGATAATTACAAGCTTTCAGAGAATGCAAAAGTATGAGGGGCCCAATTTTTTGTTTTGGTCAAAGACACATCGATCGGCAGATGCTTAGCCGATCGCAATCCATGAAGGAACAAGCTTACAACGAAGACAAAGACCAAGAACACTCGAGCTTAAACGACAAAAGCAATCTCACTGATCTCATAAAGGAGTGTCATCAATGAACTCACTTCGGGGGAGATTGTTAGCCTCAATTTTATTAAGTCAATAAAGGAAGCTCGTTCCCGTGTTCAAGACCTCACTTCGGGGGAGATTGTTAGCCTCAATTTATTGAGTCGAACAAGGAAGTTCGGTCACTCTACGATGGAGCTTCGGTCTTTAATTAGTTAACGTTGTAATAGGATATTATCGGGAATCAGGCTCGATAGTGAATCTAATATTGTATATGTTTCGGGTTTAATCCCAAGCAAAACCCGAGCCCGGGTCCTAGTTAAATATCCCGCGCGTACCTTTAACGTGACGGGGTATATAAGCTTTTTCTTATTTAGAAAAAGCTAGTTGTTCAAAATATCTAAAAATATCTTTTCCTTTTCTCTCTCAATTCTCTCTCTAGTTTCTCTCTCTAGAACAACTCTCTCTTTCTCATTTCTAGTTCCGATTTCGTGATCGATTGTATGAAGTGAAGTGTTAACGGGATCCTACAGTAATTAAGCACATACCAAAATCCCCCATACTAAACTATTTTGTGTCCTCACGTAATGCTACAAGTAAGCACTTAGAAAACTAAGATTCTTGATCCCCCTCGACTAATTACCTCGAAAAGTAGCTAAGTGTTCATCAAGGGGAATTAAAGAATCAATAGCTTTGAAAAGCCCAATTTTTACCATTCTTAAAGATATACACTTATTTCTACACATATTTTTGTATTTTTTTTCTATTTTTTTCATTTTTTTTCTTATTTTTAAGCAACTAATTAACATATTTGACTTTCGTTATTTTCATAACCGTTAGGGGTCATAGAACAAGACGCATTTCAATCCTAAAATGCCCAAGTAGGATAAATTCATCGTCTCCGACTTTTCACTCATCCCAAACCAAGCTTAAAACGAAATCACCGCTAAATATAAGTTAAGATGATAATCACTACTCATATTTGTAACTTGTGAACTTTTCACTCTCGACAATTATTATATATTAGGTGAATGTACTTATTTCGAATTTCAACCATGGATCAACGTTTTGCAAAATTTATATGCTTCACGTTCCACCCGAGAATAATGAGTTTGAAGGCGAGATCATCCCATGTAGCGACTTTCGTCTCGGCACATCCCAACCTTGCGGCTAAGTGACCAGGCTTTTGACACCCCACAGAGACTAGTATCGGGACTCACGGACCTTCGGTTTCAAAAACTCTTAGGTTTCCCGTTTACACATAGCTTATTTAGAAAAACTTAAAATGAAATAGTCTTAGTTCAAAAGCATATTTAAATTTAAGAAAAAGAAATTTTCCCTATATTTATTAAATCACATTTATTTCACTTAACATTAATATATCCATGATGCAATTTAAATCCTCGACCTTTTAGAAGGCTGCAACATCGGTTGTGAGCCGGCAAGATGCAGCAAACTTTTATCGGTCTCGGATTATTATTCTTACTATGGGCTTTCTTTAGAAGGCTGTAACATCGGTTGTGAGCCGGCAAGATGCAGCAAACTTTTATCAGCCCACAGTTTATAATTATTACTCATCATTCTTTTTTTTTAATTTCATTTTACTTTATTTCACGATATATAGAGAAGACTTCTTTTTGGAAAATTTAAGTATAAATTTGAACTAAGACTAAAAAAATATTATTGACTACATCTCAAAAATTGTTGATTTAAGTTTAATTTCCAAAAATAGCACGTATTATTAGTTCGGTTAGGAGCTTATGGGAGAAAAAGCCACAAATTACACACATGAGCTCTTAAGATTTCCAAATAATCCTTGTTTAGCATCCAACTCATACTTAACTCTATCATTTTTCATTCTTCACGAAGGTCCGCGAATGCTTAGTCTAAAAGTTAAGGAACAAGCTAGAGCTCAACACGCTCGATCGAGTCAAAATTTATTCTCATTTTACCCAGCAGGAAAGTCAAAATTGTGACAAAACACTTATTTTCTTTTTGAAAATTTTCAATTTTTGCACAAAATCACAATATTTTTTTAAATTTTGGTGGTAAAAATAGGATTACGCGAAAACAACGGCTGCAGGCATAAACAAATCGATAGACCCCCCATACTGGAACTAAACATTGTCCTCAATGTTTTAAGGGGTACCTACGTCAAACTAAAGCCGTTTATGAATTATGCTAAAGATAAACGTTAGTCGATAAGATTTGGATATTGGATTCCCAAAATGAAGCTAAGGATTTGAAGCTCGAGTGATCAGAGGACAAAACCGCGAGCACAAGAGTCATCACAATCCGGGCAATCCTGGACATACAACACAAAACATTAAACACGAGAAAGGAATAGGCGAGCCTCCTCACAACACAAAACACTTATTCATTACTACTAAACTAATCATATTACTACTACGGATAAGCATGGGTTGCCACCCACGAAGCGCCTTGTTTTTGTTAACCGAGTCACAAGCTCGACTCGACCCCGAATTCATTGGTCCATGGGGGAGCAAGTGGAAGATAAAATCTTCATCGGACTTTCATTCAAGTGGCTTGGATAAATATTGAATTTCATGAAAGTTCCACTCCGATGAGATACACTCGGCATAAAAGAATGATAAATAGAGATGCCGGGGTCAAAAATTGATTACTTGTTTTTTTAGATTATCTCTTATATATATAATATATATAAATATAAAATATATAGTAAGAAAATAATTAAAAAAAAACAACAATCAACGTAACCGAGAAGTAGTATAGAATGTTCCCGGGTCGTTTATCCCAACGAGGCTGTGCTGGAGAATCGATACAGTCGGAAGATTGGAGTTTGAATGAGAGAAATGATTTGAGAGTGTGGAAAGCTAAGTTAAACAATAACAAACAAAAACAATTAAGAAAAATCTAAAAATTATGAAATTAAGCTGAAAAACGAGAGCAGGAATCCCGAACAAGGGGTCAAAAATGGTATCTTCATTCCCACAGGAGAGAAGATATGGAGGAGCAACTAGATACGAGAGAAATGGAAGAAAGATCCATACAATATAAGCTAAGAGAGGTTCACTTAAAAGTATGAAATCCGTATCCAGGGTGGAATGGGTGGATAAAACATTAGGCACATAAACTCTGGGTTCTCTTGTTGGGAAAATATCCTCCACCTCATCCATAGTAAGATTGCCCAGCTCGGGCTCAATCTTAAAGCAGAAATGATCATACTCCGATGGAGATATGATGAAAAATATGTGTTTTATTCTTCCTGCAAAACAGACGCCACAAACTAAAACCACTAAAAAAAATCAAAACAAACACACCCATTGGTTCAATGGACGTAACATCAAGAAAATTCCAACCACAAACCCACCACCATGAAAATTCCTTCTCTATCGTTACCAAAACCAAATACTAAGGGTTATGGGTTTTTTATTTTTGTAAAATTTAGGGTTTTGGGTTTTGTTTATAGTTACTCCTCACCACATGCAGGGAACTAAAGGTAGGTGGAAATTCCCGATAACTCTGTCGGTCCCCGGATTTAAATTCGAGCCCGTTGACTATCGGCATGTAGTGAAAGTACGTCTAACCATCCGTGACTATCCTTAGGAGGCCATCCAAGAGAAATGAGAAAGAGCAAGGCAGCCACCCCCATGAACATCACTTATATTAACAACTTTTGGACTAACATTCAGATCAATTAGTGTTTGTTAAAGGATTTTTATTGTTTGAACAAATATAGGTATAGTTGTGGGGCGGTGGTTTAGGTGGTGGGTATAAGATGGTTATGGTAGGTGGAGGTACATTCTGTATGAAGTGGGGTTGCGGCCAGTTATAGTTTTAAGTGGCGCCGGTGATTGGATTTTAGATGCAACTGGGGACGGAGCAGATGGTGGTTTTCGGAGTGGCTAACTGAGCTATCCATTGACCTGAATAGAAAATGTAGTGAACGGATTTAGTGCAGCGGGACGGAGTCTCAATGGGTTAGTTTAATTTTGCGAGATATGATCATTGTTTAATGATGGTGATATTCTTTCTATTGTTGGAAATTTTAACAATCAAGTTAAACCCATTAACTCATACGAGTGCGCAGCGTATAGATCTATCTAGTACAATAATAAAACATACATAAAACACATTTTAAGGAACATGAAAAATAAATATGAACAGACCCATCGACGTCACCAATCAAATCAAAGAAACCAAGAATGAGAAACGGTGACAAAGTTGTCACCTACGACCAAGTGCTCACCCTACAAACACGATAAGACAAGCACGCCCGGGATGCTAGTCCAAACCTCACGTGTACCCCATACAATAATTAAACAATAGCTTTTCTGAAAACCGATCACCTAAACCCACTCTTGGAATAGAACCAAAATACAGAAGGTAACAATAAGGGTTGAACCGAATTCGGTTGTCACCTTGCTATAGTACAACCGAATAAGAGATCCACGACCCCTAGCCATAAACCCGACAATGTCTACACCTTGACAAATAATATAACAATACTAATAAACCCTGGCTGGAAGTGATCTAGGAATCGAAATCTCTAATTCAATTATCCCAATAAACATCAACCGAAATAGAAAACATGTATTAATACCAACCGCAATAGGGGACTGTTCTAGTATAGTTAAGTTTGATTCGCTGTTTGGAAGAAGGAGAAGAAAAGGGAAGAGTTGTCTGTGTTTTCCCCTCTTTGTGTTATGCATCCCTAAGCGGCTGAGTAGGATGGTATAAAATAGCCTCCAAGTCTCACACAAGATAAGACAAGACAACAACTTGTGATATGTGGTAAAACAACACAAGTTATAACCTTATCAAACCTTATCACATTCTCTTTTCATTCATTCTTATCAAAATGAACCTAGACACTCAATGAAATCATTCTAGAACCTCCCTTGGCCGGCCATAGCATTTAGGACAACCAAGGATGAATGTCTTGTTCATTTAAATGTCCGAATGGTTTACATTTAATAGTCTCCGTGAAGTTAAAACGTACTCTAAATGTTTTATCGTGTGTGCCCCCAATAGGCTCACACACCTCTAGTCGTGACCGAGCTAGTCCAACTACCATATAATCCACCAGCTCCCCCACTTGTGAGTTGGAGTAGCAGAACATCATAACACACGAACTTAAACTCTATCAACACTCACCTTCTTGTCAAAAACTAGAAGTGTCTGAGATCAAGATTCCTAAACATTCTCATAGCATGTTATATTTAATCTCTGCCTATAATCATCCCTTTGTTCAAATACCGTTAAACCATGGATATGGATCCTAACACATTCCATATAAGTATTTAACCAATTTGATTCTCGTTATAGAATTCATACAGATATACCAAATGTAAATCAAAGAAACATCTTGCATTACCCTTTGGTTTGGCCAAACAATTATCTGATTAATTCTGGAGAGGCGCCAAGGTATTATTCTGCACATATCAAGTGGCTGCTTCACATCACTTCCAATAATAGTCTTTATAACTACCATTTTTAGGACAGCGTTTGACATAGAATTAAAAAGTGATATCCAAACATACATAACATGTTATGTATTCACCAAGTCAAAGGATGACTTAACAACCATATTCAATTATTACTTATTACAACGACAACGGATCCAAAATAAAAGTAAACATTTGAATGGTTTGGGTGTCCAATACTCATCCCTTGGTGAGTAAACATAGTGAGTATGGTGGAACCAACATATATTTCAACGAAATAATAACCAACACTCACATTTGCCTTATGTAACAATACCCCCAAATTGTTAACCGACAATGGATATATTAAGAATGATACAATACATTCAAGATTAAACATGCAAATACCAGAGACAAAACAATTGTTATATGAATGATAACAAAATACCTGGTATCTTATTTCATCAGTTAAATAAAATTGTCCCTTTACAATCCCCAATTATCCAAATGACTAATATCACAATATTACATGAAACTACTAGCATGAAGTCATTCCAAAAATATTCCTAGTAAGTACTGAAGCTTAGGAAAGCCCTATACGCTTTTGTAACGGATCAGCAAAGTTGTCATCTGTGTGAACTTTTTCCTAACTTAAATGTCACCAATTCAATAAATTCGTCGGAGGTAGTGAAACTTTGGCACTGAAATGTCTAGCACCTTATTGATTCCAGAATCATTATCTAAAGCGATTGCTCCAGTATTATCACAATACAATGTAATGGTTATTTCAATTGTGGGAACAACACCGAGCCCAGCAATGAATATCCTAAACGCCATACAGCTTCCTTAGAAGCATCAAAGTCAGCAAATATACTCAGCTTCTGTCAGATGAAGTAAGCGAAAAAGCTTTGCTTGGCACTCTTCCAGTCAACAAGCATACTCCATTCAAAAAACGAACAACATATCCAGTCTGAGACTTGAGGTTCAAACAGCATCCGTCAGATACCAACCAACAGTGTAGCAAGACACCCTGAGCCATCAGGTTAGATCACCTCCGTTAAACAAGAAAACATGTCCTTAGTATTCCTGAGAAACTTCAGAATTGTTCTTGACATTATTCACAGAGAAGATCACCAGGATCTGTTGGAATCGGCTTGTTATGGTTTCTATCGAACACAACAACAAATGGCGAGTAACATCTCACAGCATACATAATTAGAACCACAGCCGAGGCATATAGGAACACTTTGCATGCTCTTCAACTCACATTGTAGAGGCCACCTTGTGATTTCTCAATCTAAGCTTAATCTTGCATGGGGATAGCTTCCACGCCTGTAATTCACCTGTGAAAACGCTTTAAGGAATTTTTTCGATATAAGCATATTGACATAAGCCAATCCGTACCGTGATCTATCTCTTTAGATCTTATTCCATAGAATATATGCAAGCTTCACCTAAATCTTTCATGCAAAACACTTTTCCCAAAAGGTAGGATTTTACATCTTGTAACATTAGAAATTCCTGTTTCCCCATAATCAATATGTCATCGACATAACAAGAATAGTGATAAAGTGACTTACTCCCACAAGCCTTTAGATATACACATGGCACATCAGCCATTTTTACTGAAACCAAATTTCTTTATTTCATCATCAAAACGCTTAATTCATTGCCTAGATTAGCTTTCTTAAGCACATAAATGGAACGTTTCAGCTTGCATACTCGGTTGGATATTTTGGAATGACAAACCTTCATGTTGCTCATGTATACCTCTTCATTGAATATCCATTGAGAGGCAGTTTTTACCATCCAAATTGCCAAACTCATAGTCATAGTACACGGCTATTGCTATGAGAATCTCAAATAGCTATAATGTCTGCAACATGTGAGAAGGTATTCCTACATAATCACCATGGGGTTTGAGTATAGCCCTTCGCCACAAAACCGAGCTTATATAGGTGTGTACAACACTCCATCCATGTCAGTCCTTTTCTTAAAGAGCCACTTGCTACCAACGGTCTTGCCATTAGGAGGAAGTTCAACTAAGATCCAAACTTCGTTGTCTTTCATGGATTGCATTTCCACATTCATAGCTGTAAGCCATTTATCAGACTCAGGGTCTATACAATGCAGCTTTATAGTATAGTTCGGGTTCACCGATATCCCCTAACTCAGTTCCTCAGCATCGATTTACAAACACCTACGAATCTGTGTACGTTCGTTTCCTTGTGTACCTACTGATGGGAATGATATCAACTTGAGGTCATTCCATTTCAAGATCACCTCTTCATGATTTAAGCTAGTGTCTATAGAATGATGCGTATCTTCTTCTTGATAATTTTAAGATCCTTCTAACTCCCCTTGCTCTTGATTCTATAAGATTATTCTCTATTTTAATCACAGTCCGATACAACACGACTTTGTTCTCGGTGTGGTAGTAAAATAATATCCATTGTTTTCCTTTTTAGCCTATTAAGTAACACATAATAGACCTGGTCTAACTTGTCAGGCTTGGTAAGAAGTATCTCGCATACAAGTCCTCACAACCCCAACTTTTAAGTAAGACAGCTTAGGGTCTTGCCCATGCCATACTTCGTATGGTGTCTTTTCCAACATTCTTTAGATGGAACCAAATTGAGAATGCGTGCAGCAGTCACAATAGTCAATAAATCCCAAAAGGACTGAGGAAAGAGTTGTTTTGCTCATCATAGATCGAACCATATTCTAGTATGGTTCTGTTTTCTCCTCTCTTATCACACCATTGTGTAGAGGAGTGTAATTGAGGAAGTACGATGGGCGATAATCCCAAGATCCTTGAGAAGATCCAAAACTCATTGACACATATATTCGCCCCCACGATCAGAACGTAATACGCTTTATATGGTCTTTCCGAGTTGATTATCTACTTCCTTATGAAACACTTTGAAAGTTTTCAAACACTTATGTTTAAAGTGCTTTAACAAGTAAACAAACCATAAACGACTAAAGTTCATGAAAGTGACGAATAGCTTGCTCCTTGCATTGAAGTGATCTAAATGGGCCCACATACAACGGTGTGTAAATAGGTCCAGTAATCTTTGTGCCCTTTCCACTTGATGTTTTAAGTTTTTCTTGCCATGCATCCCCAGACATACAAGGAACGCATATTTTCAAAAAGCCCTAAGGTCAGTTGAATAGAAAGTCCATCGTGTTGCAACTTTTCAAATGCGTTTCTTGCTGATGTGTCCAAGGACTCGTCAAATCCACACGAGAGCAGAGTCCAAGTCTAGTTTGGCTCTTTAGTTGCAAACATATATATAGAAATTTTCATTTGTATAAGAATTAAGACAAATCAATATCAAAAATACCATCCATGTGAAGCACTAAAATAAACCAAGTTATTCCTAGAAACTTGAATTGTATTATTCACGAAGCGGTTTAATAAAACCATCATCGAACAAACGGGAAACGTAAATTAACTCCTCTATAATAGATTAATAGAAGGAGCATAATGGCAATTGTTCAAAACAATCTCTAATCATCTCGGGAGACATAAATAAAAAATGCCAATTGCTTCAACAGCTTTACGTTGACCATTGCCCGCGTACAAGCTAAGAGCCCCCGGCTTCAGTTTCCTACCTTCCTTTAGACCCTACGTTGTATTACAAATATGAGTACCACAACCAGTGTCATAGATCCATGATCTATTAAGGAAAGTATTGAGTTCTATAGTGAAGATACCTGAACCACCAGCTCCAGAGGCTGCGTTCTTTTTCTTCTTCAGCAACTCGGCGTACTGAGGACAGTTCCTATTCCAATGTCCTGTCTCACCACACTCATGACAGATTGAGTCATTTGCGGGATCTTCCCTCTTAGGTGGAGAGGGAATCTTGGGCTTGGGAGCATAAACGAGCTTATTTTCCCCCTTTCCTTGATTTTGTCCCCTAGCAGCCATTTGGGGTTGCGGTTTTTTGTGCTTTTTACCTTTATGGACTTTACCTGCTCGAATAACATGAATAGCAGGAGCGTTGTTTTTAGGCAGAGTTAGAGTTTGCTCATGGAGCTTTAGCATAGCATGCAACTCATTAACTGTCTTCCCCAGGCTATGCATATTATAATTCTGCACAAACCCATCAAATTCCTTGCGTAGACCGATTAAAATCAGACTCACAGCAAGGCCAAGTGTCACGGGGTGCCCCAAACGCTCTAGATTGTCAATATAGCCCTTCATTTTCAGAACATACGAGCTAACAGACTGCCCTTCTTCCTGCTTGCAAGAGTGAAAATCTCGCGTAGTCTGAAGAAGCTCCTGCTCTGCTTGCTGAGCAAACAGAGTTTTTAACTCCTTTAGCATGTCATTAGCATGGAGGTTTTCCAGATTTCGTTGGATCTCTGGCTCCATGGTCATGAGCATGAGTCCAGCAATCTCTTTTGATCCTTTAATCCAAGCAGTATGAGCTGCAATGATTTCAGGAGCAACTTGCTGACCCTCTGGAGCTACAGGAGCAGGAGGAAGTGGCTGCTCTAGGTAATTCAACTTATCCTCAATTGATAGTACAATCCTAAGTTGTCGATACCAATCAATAAAGTTGGGTCCAGTCATTTTGTTGCTTCTCGAAGAAGCCCTGAAGACCGAATTGTTAGCTGACGATGTGTCATCCTACATTATAAAAAAGTTCAAATATTAGTATGTTTCGATCATTAAATTCTTAAAAGAATTAACTCACCCAAATAATTACTAATAAGGACTAAGATCCAATTTGACCTCCACTAATACAGAAGTCTTGACCAACGTGTAAACAAGTAGGCAAGAGGTAAGGCGACTAGCGTTAATTTGCAATGGAAAGCAACGTCTTAGCTTTTTATGAAGACTAATGACATTAGTAACTCATATAGTAATGTCAAAAGCATATTTTGTCCATCTATATGCTCGGGTCCGAGTCGACCAGTAACTCGAATTAGTCCACCAAAACAGAACGTGCGAAAATTGACAAAGGTCTGACCAATGGAAAAAATTCGCCATGGGTTGGCAAGGCCCTGAGGTCTGACCAGAGAGGTCAAGCCAAATGCACGTGTTCTAGTTTTTGGCTGGCATAAACTTAAAATTTCATATAAGGGTATACACATAAATGTGACAAAATTGTGTACAAGAAGCATGCAAAACAACTTGTAGCACAAAGTTAAGAAAACATTTTGTTAACCTTTTTGGTATAGACATCATTTTGTCAAATGTTCACGGTAGCTCCATTTAGGACGCACAAAGAAGCGGAGAAACAGGTCAGCGCGAAGCGTATTAAAAACCTGACTTCATTTGGGGAATCTTACTTCAACCCGCCTTAAACTTCTCTTATAGTTTGTCCATAATGGGTGAGCCGTACATCCAATTGACTAATGATGCTATTTGTATGTTAAGAAACCCTTTTGTTAACATTAGTTTTATTGTTGCCAATATGGTGGGATTACAAATTGATCAAACCCTATATTGTACTCCTACTTGGTCCGAAGACACAAGTAATTCCAATAATTCCCTCATATGCCGAAGCATGTAGTGGGGCGGGAGAAAATTAAAGATCAATTCAACCCCATATTGCGCATGTAAAACTAAAGCTTCACAAGAAATCAAATTTCATAGTTTAATGTCCGTATTAATTTGTCCAAAAACCCCAGTTTCGCAAATAACACATAACTGGTCACAAGGAGTAAAATTACGTGTGTAATATTAGACATGTTTTAATCCAAGTTTCTCTATAAGTTGTAAGTCCGTTTTCAAGAGTTTCATAAAGTCTCATATGCAAATATTGATTCATCACATGGCATACCACATATAAGCAATCAAAACAGACTAAAAAATGGATTAATATTGAGGAACAAACTCTTATAATGAAAGCAGTAAATCACATAATGCCTCGAGTTCTCAAAAGAGTCTTCCCCAATTGGAGAACCATAAGACTCTCACTAGGTTTTCTGCTAAAGTGCCTAGATTGCGTGAGTCTTATAGCCGAGATAAAACAAGAATATAATCATCATGGCAGCTTAATTAACATTTAATTTATGATCTATTCTTCTTTTTATTAAAATAACATATGTGTTGATTCTAGGTTGGTTATTCATTATTTATGGCAAGGATTGCATGTCGTTGCCATAATTTTCAATAAAAACAATAAATAAACCAATTTCATGCAGCCCTAGCGTGTTTAAATCGTATGTAATTCATAAATACTAAACGAGTTGACTCGTGATGCCACTGTTGGAATTTAACAATCAAGTTAACCATTTAACTCTTACGAGTACGCAACGGATAGATCTAGTTTAGCATATACAATTAACACACATGTAAACACAATAAGGAACATGAAAAGTAAATAGAAATCATACCCTTGAAGTCAACAGCAAATGATATGAAACAAAGTGACTAAGTGGTCACCTCTACGAGTGCTCACACAAACACGTCTAACAAGTACGCTTGGATGCTAGTCCAACTTCACGTATAAACCAATACAACCTTTGTAATCCAAACCCACTGAAAAACGATCACCTAAACCCACTCTTGGAATAGAACCAAAAATCAGAGAATAGAAAATAGGGTTTAACCGAATTCAGTTGTACCACTGCTACAGTACCACCAAAATAGAGATCCATAAACCCTAGCTCGAATCCAACTATTGTCACACCTTGACAATATGTAAACCAACATTCTAAACCTACTAGATCAGATCTGGAATCAAACCACACTCGATTAACCTCAAAATAGTTAACCAAAATTGGCCAGAAAGGTATATGATAAACCGAAAATCAAAACTGCTTGATGAGGAGTTATGTTTTCGGCTGTTATAAATGATGGAGAGAGAGCATGAATTTTATTGGGTTGTGAGGGTTATATGTCATGTATTGTGAGCTGAGGGAAGGGTATATATATAGCCTTAAGTCCCTCACTCATGATAAGACTAAACCTCATGAGTTTAAGCCTTATCACAATACTTTTAACCCTTATCTCAAACTCTTCTCCTTATCACAAAGATACACCGAACCTAGACCCCCTTTAGAACCTTCATAAGTGGCCGGCTACAATAGGAAACCACTAGGATCTTGTCTAGTCAATTTATTGTCCGAATGGTTTACTTTAGAAAGCGTATCGTGAAGCATCAAGTGTACTCTAAATGTTTTTCGTGTGTGCCCCTAATAGGCTCACACACTTCTAGTTGTGTTTGAGCTAATCCAACTCACACAATCCAACAGTACATCCTGTATTGAATTTACAAAAGCTCATGACCGAGTATTAAAAGTAAAATATGAGCACCAGATTATTGTAAACTCGCCCATGAGGTATTGGAACCCTCTCCTCAGAGACTCGTATGAGTCTGAATGTCATGCCCAAGTCTACAACCATTAGTTTTTAGTAGTCCCAAAACACCCCTTAAAAGGCATACCCAAAAATCCCTATAAAAATGCAGTTTTACAGCCTTGCGGGTGACTTAAAAATGCAGTTTTAAGCAAATCCAAACACCCCTTAGACTGACACAATCCAAATGAAAACAAAAGAGGTTATATTTCTATGTAAATATCAGAAACTAAAGTTACAATATGAAACAAAAACTTACATGTGGTTTGTTCTTGCATATAGTTCGGTTCCTGCATATACTTCGAAACACGATGTTGATATTATGACAGATTAAGAAGCCTTTCTTTCGGTAAAATTAAAATGAAACAAATAATGGCATACCTTTGATATTTTTTTCTAACGAAATGATCTGATCATTCAAATCTAAGTGGTTTTCGTTAGCCATCTTTTGCACCTGCAAACATCCAAAAATGATATTTTAAACACCTTTCATACATCCCTATGACATAAGTTATTTCAAAGCAAATAACAAACCTTAATATGTGTCGTCACTATGAATAGGACAATTAAACATTGGTTTAAAGTTTGGATTTCATAAGCTGACTGTGAGATTTGTCATTAGCAATAAGGCATGCATGTTAGAACAAAACATGATTAAAGTTTTTTTACAATAATAAATCCATGATGCATTCATAACAAAGAAGACGAATAATATGAGTTAGTTTTAAGATCCAAAAAATGTATGAGCTGTGGTAGCAGTTGTAAAATTGTAAGGCAACTAATTAAACAGATAATTTTTTGCTACTAAGAAATTGCCATTATCAAACATTGACTTTTAGGCACTTGTTGGGATTAAAAGTCTTCTTGATGTTCATTGAATTACTGCTGCTCATATTTGTGTTAATACTGCTCAGCTGGATTTAGTGCTGCTCATGAACTTCAAAGAAAATACGCTAAGTGGTTACTACTGCTAGTACACAGTTACTAGTGCTAGTGAAAATATGCTAAGTGGTTACTACTACTAGTGATAAGTTACTACTGCTAGTACAAAATTACTACTGCTTAAGGTTAAGACTGCTCAAAGAAAAGTTAATGCTGCTAAGGTTAATAAGTTAGTACTGTTTGTTGTTAGTACTGCTTATATGATATGTATTAAGTTATGTATTTATAGAAAAGATTATGGATATTTAGGAAAGTATTATAAGCCGACTAGGGCTCCTTGGTGTATAAAAGGAGGTCCTAGGGCATAAAGTTTGATGTATTAGTATCATTAAACGTATAATTCATAGCTTTAAGGTCTTTGTAACCCTAATACTGTAAGAGTATTCATATTATTATCATTAATGTATTAGTATCATTAGATGTATAATTCATAGCTTCAAGCACATGAGATTACAAAGAATCAAAAGTCTTTTTGATGTTGTTTTAATTACTGCTGCTCATGTTTGTGTTAATACTGTTCAAAAAAAGTTTCTACTATAGTTGTGTTAGATTTATCTTATATAGATAAACCTTAAACAAGCTTAAGGAATTCAATATATTAAAGTGGGATCAACAAGTGGTATCAGAGCTTGTTGAGAAGCTATGAATAAGAAGAACTTGTTTTTGCTAAAAGATATGGATCAAGATTCTGCACACATGGTGGTTGTATCCAAAGTTCCCATGCTCAAACATGGTGAGTATGAGTTATGAAGTATGAGGATTGAACAATACATCCAGATGATAGACTATGCACTGTGAGAAGTTATAAAGAATGGTCCAACCTTGCCAAAAATAAAAATTATGGAAGGAGTTATGACAGATATGCCTATTACATCTGCTGAAGATAAGGCTCAAAGAAGATTAGAGGTGAAAGCTAGAAGTACTTTAATGATAGGCATTCCCAATGAACATCACGTTTTGAATGGAGGTGCTGTTGATTGGAAGAGTGCCAAGCAAAGCATTTTTCGCTACTCTTCTATTTGCAGAAGCTGAGTTATATTGCTGCCTTTGAAGCTTCTAAGGAAGCTGTATGGGTTAGGAATCATTTCTGGGCTCGGTGTGTTCCCACATTGAAAAAAACTCATTATATGTATTGTGAATAATGGAGCATATCGCTATAGCTAATTGAGTCTGGATTCACTAAGGTCGCTAGACATTTCCGTTGCCAAAGTCACTACCTTCTCGAAGTTATTGAATTTGGTGATTTAAAGTCTAAGAAAAGTTCACTCAGGGTGACAACTTAGCTGATCCATTTACAAAATCGTTGGCTTTTTCCAAAGTATTCAGGACTACTAGGACTATTGGAATGCTTCCAACTGTTTGTTTCATGTAATCTGTGTTTATTAGTATTTGGATAATTGTAAGACAATTTTTATTTTCTGATGAATAAAGATACGAGTATTTGCTTGATACGTGGTATTTGTTTTCATTCATTTTATATACAATTGTTTGTCCTATATTTGCATATTTTATTCCTTGAATGATTATCATTCTATTATGTCCATTGTCAGTTTACAATATGGGAGTATTGTTACATAAGCAAATATGAGTGTTGGCTGTATTCTTTTATATTATGGAAGGTTCCACCAATACTCATATGTTACTCACAAGGATGCGTATTGGACACCACTCAAACCTTGATGTTTCTTTATGGATCCGTTGTCATAAGGTAAATTTGAAAAATGTTAGTAAGTCATCCTTAGACTTGAGGAATACAAACAAGTTCTGGTATGTGTGGATATCACTTTTTTAATTCTTATGTCAAAACACTGTACTGAAAAATGGTAGTTATAAAGAATATTATGGGAAGTGATGTGGAAGCAGCATTCAACAACACTTGTATTCAACAAGAATTTGTTCCTCACTAATATGTGCAGAATAATACATTGGCGCCTCTCCCAGAATTAATCGATAATTGTTTGCCGAACCTAAAGGGTGATGCAGGATGGATCTTGTTTACATTTGGAATATCTGTATTGAAATTATAACGAGAATCTAAATGGTTAAATCTATTATGGAATGAGTTAGGATCCATATCCATGGTTTAACGGTATTTAAACAAAGGGATGATTATAGCAAGACAATATAACCATGCTACTGAGAATGTTTTTGAAACTTGATCTCAGACACTTCTAGTTATAAAAACGAATGTGAGTGTTGCTAGACGTTTCCGTCGTTAGTGTATGAGCTGTCTGCTACTCCAACTCCCAAGTGGGAGCTGTTGGATTATGTGAGTTGGACTAGCTCGATCACAACTAGAGGTGTGTGAGCCTATTGGGGGCACACACGAAAAAACATTTAGAGCACGTTTGCTACTTCACGAAATGCTTTCTATGTAAACCATTTGGACCGAAATCGACTAGACAAGACCCTTGTTGTGTCCCATTGTGTCCGGCCACATGAGAAGGTTCTAAGAGGGGTCTAGGTTCGATGTATGAAGGGATAAAGAAAAGAGAATTGTGATAAGGCTAGGAATGGTTTTATGATAAGACTAAATCACTAGCTCTTTTAATCTTATCATAAGAGGGATTTGAGGGCTTTATAAACCCCCACCCTCTTGCTCATTCCAAGTCGTGTAACAAATCCAACAAGCCAGAAAATTCTCTCTTTTCTTTTCATTAAAATCAGCCGCAAGATATAAACCCTAAATAGGGTTTAACTGATTTTCGGTTCACCTCCTTTGTTGCTGTTGTATTTCGGTAAACCCAATTTAGGGGTTTTCAATTTGTGGTTTGAACCAAGGCAGTTCCAGGAGCCTTAGTACGTTGGTTTACTTATTCCCAAGGCGTGGGAATTATTTGATTCGATCTAGGGTGCTTGGTTTTGGTTAATCGGTTGTTCTGCCCTATTTCGGTTACAACCGAATTAGGCCAAACCCTAGTTTCTACTTTCTGTAATTCGGTTCTGTTCTTGTGAGGGTTTCGGTGATCGTTTTTCAGAAGCATTTGGTTTACTATTGTTGTTGGGTACACGTGGAGTTTGGACTAGCATCCGGGCGTGCTTGTTAGACGTGTTTGTGTGAGCACTCGTAGAGGTGACAACTTAGTCACTCATTTCTCATTCTTGGTTTCTTTGATTTGCTGGTGACTACGAGGGTATGTTCCTATTTAATTTACATGTCCCTTAAATGTGTTTTATATGTATGTTGATTATTTGTACTAGACTAGATCTATCCGCTGCGTACTCGTTAGAGTTAAATTGGTTAACTTGATTGTTAAATTCCAACACTTTACAATTAAACTTTCAAAATTAAGAACCATTCTTTGTTGATATAGTCTTAACTTTGTTTATCTTTCAAAAAGTTTCATTTTCTACTAAAACATAACCCTCAATCCATCATAACCAAGGCTGTCAAGATCGCGATCCCACTTGGGATCGTTTTTGTCTTTGCAAGATCGAGATCGTAAGATCGGATCAAGATC
>BQNB010001812.1:57500-133264 GCA_026074375.1 Tanacetum coccineum | reverse complement strand
TGATGTGAGTAAACTTATCAAATGCATCATACAGCTTACATTCTCTTTCATGCTTTGTTAAAGATGTACCTTGCATCAGTAACTGAACTATCTCCCATAAATCTTTTGCAACTCTGTGATGATTCACAAGTGAATAGATATCAGCAAGAAGACCTTGAAGAATGATATTGGTAGCCTTCATATCACAATCAGCTTGAATTTTCTCAGCAGCAGATAATTCAGCATATTTCTTTGTTCTGATCACACTGTTCTCTTCAACTGTAGGCTAAATGAGAGGACCATGTTCAACTGATTCAAGTATCATTCTTCCGTGTTCTCTATTTTGCATGTATAATTCCATTCGAATTTTCTAAGAATCATACAGGTCTTTGTCCAACATGGGTGGACGATTGTCAGCACCGGAGAGTATCATGTACTGAGCAAGAGTATTCTTTTGTCCAAGTGAAATCATTGGATCCATTTCAATGTGATAAGATTAAAATGATCGACAGTGATTGGAGGTTGTTATGTTAAAGTGAGTTTTGATTAATGAATTTTGAGTCTTTTGGAATACACGGGATTTTACAATTCTTGATAAAACCAAGAAATCAAATCTTCACGGGATTTTACAAATCAAAGAACAACCGTATAATTCACTTAACAAACGTGTATAGTTTTCCTTAGAAAAGTGTATAAATCACCCAAGCAAAACGTATAAATCACCTTCTCAAAAGGAATGTATAAATCGCCTGTTCAAAAATGAGGTATAAATCGCCTTTGTTAAATGATGGTATAAATCGCCCTTGTAAATCACACGTGTATAAATCGCCTATGTAAATTGAGGTATAGATCTCCTACACAAATTAATGTATAGATCGCCTACACAAATTAATGTATAGATCGCCTGAAGAAAGATACGTATAGATCGCCTGAACAAACGTATAAATCGCCAATACACTACGAAACTCAAAAATCAAAAATCTTAAAAAGACACACTTTTTGACGTTTTTACCCGATTTTTCTTGTACAACTTAACTATCTAAGACTATTAGAACCTTAAAAACACAAACTTTAACGTTTTTGACACGAAAAAATTGAAATCAAGATTCTTGGTACAAAACCCTCTTTTTAACCAAAAAGACTCAAAAAGATGAAATTTTTATGGTTTTTGAAATATTTTCTTGTACTTCTAGTCTATACTAAGATAAATAAGCAAGAAAGTTGTGAACTTTATGGTTTTTAAACCCTCAAAAGGTGAAAAAATTTTAAAATCAAGATTCAAGTACAAAAACCCTCTTTTTAAAAAAAATCCTAAAAAGATCAAGATTTTGAAGTTTTACCAAGGTTTTTCTTGTACAACTAGACTATACTAAGGTAATAGATCAAGAAAGTATCAAACTTTATGGTTGGAAACCTACATAAGATGAATATCTTTTGATATGGTTCGAACCAAGAATACGCATAAAAATACCTATAAAACCACCCCAGACCAAAAAAAAAAAAACAAAAAAAAAAAAAAAAAAAAAAAAAAAAAAAAAAAAAAAAAAAAGAAAAAAAAAAGAAAATAAAAAAAAAAAAAAAAAAAAAAAAAAAAAAAAAGAAAAAAAAAATAAAAAAAAAAAAAAAAAAAAAAAAAAAAAAAAAAAAAAAAAAAAAAAAAAAAAAAAAAAAAAAAAAAAAAAAAATAAAAAAAACAGCAAAAAGAAAAGAATAAAAAAAAAAAAAAAAAAAAAAAAAAAAAAAAAAAAAAGAAAAAAAAAAAAAAAAAAAAAAAAAAAAAAAAAAAAAAAAAAAAATACTCAATCACCCCTTGGCTCTTGATACCAATTGTAGAATAACTTACCACACACAATGTATGGATTCAATATAAAGTTTAAAGAGAGAAAGAGAGGTGGTTGGATGAAAATTTAGAGAAAGACAGAAAGGAAGAAATGTTAGATTACTATGTGTAAGAAAATGAACAGCCAACACCCTTTCCATAGCATGGAAAGGGTTTAGATACTCCTACCTAGCCGCCATATTGCTTGTCCATGGGTTCCATGGTCCTTTACCTAAGCTAGCCTATTAAGGATCCATATATTACTAACGAGCCTATCACATATATTAATGAAGTACCGATACTTTCGTATTCCTAACACATAATATTTACTCTCAATTCAAAAAGAATATAGTGATTTAAGAACATCATACAATGCCCTAAAATAGAGGTGGCAAAATGGTTGGGTTAGGTTGGGTCATGGGTCTTAGATGGGTTTGGTTCTAGATGGGTTTGGGTCTATGTTGGGATTCTTGATTTGATGAGACAAAGTAGATAAAAGAATGAAACAAAAGGACTAAAAACGTTATTAAAGAATTCTACAAGCTGTGGAGAATAAATAGAGTCTGTGAAGATCTCTTAAGAAAAAAGATAACAAGCAATATTCCTCTTAATAATAAAAGATTTTACTTGTCCGTAATGTTTTATCTTGCCTTTGTAAGTCTTCACTCTCCTCTATAATAAAGAATCATAGACACATAGTTTGTGTGCAACAAAAATTATCAACTAAAGGTGTGTGTGTGTCTAGGCATATGGTTCTTTGTAAACACCTAGTGTGATATTTAATGTAGCCCCAAGGATCTTATGATCCCTGTTAGATTGTAACCATTCTAGAATTGATCATCTAGAATTGGGGCTTGGAGGAAACGTATGAATAATAAAACCTTGTTAAACATCATTGTTCCTATTGTAATATGCGCGTGCATATTGTTAATCTTTGATGTTCTTAATCCCTAGATGAGATCTTACCCATCTCGAGCTTAAACGATCTTAGAGTCTATCAATTATATTAGTTTCCACAATTGGGTAAATCAGAGCCACGGGGCTCTTGATCTAGGATCTTAAGGTTTTTACAATCGAATAAAAGGTGAATTAGGGTTTTTCACCTAATCGGTTATTAAATATTTTGGGTAAATCATTCAAAATTCGTTGAATGAGTGTTTTCATTCAAACCCTAATCGATCAATAAAATGCATGGTATTCAGTGTGAAAGATATCAAAGATTGTCAACTCTGGAAGTAGGTTGGCAAAACAATTTTTTCTTCCAGTTTTACATGCATAACATGACAAGATCAAGAACCAAGGTGATTCCATTGAACAACAATTAGGAGGTTCGTGATGTTTTAATTATTTGAATGCTTCAATCACAGATAACAATCAACAAGAAGATGTTATTTTTTGGAGTCAATTTAAAACATCAAAGAGAAAAGCAGGTTTTTTATGGATTCTGATGGTACGAACACAGCCAAACAACTAGGGTTTTGAAAACCGGAATCAATGTCAAGATAACATTAGGGTTTGTTGTTCGTGTGTTTTACATGATGAATAATTGAATGTGGATCGTGATGGTTACAGTCGGAGTATTGTAGTGAAGAAGTTAAAATCAAACACTAGTCATAGCAAAGATGGTATCCATTTTATTTGAGCTGCTGTGAGAATTTGTTGTGTGTCGCTTAAGCAGAAAGAAAAAGCAACAAGACTAATTGACAACAACAGTTTCGATATGATGGTACACAGTTCGTTCTTTGAAGTTCGATCTAAATTTAGATGGTAATTAATGTATACTTACTGCTGCTGAGATTCCTAATGATTTAATACTGCCAAAGATAAGTTTGTGTTGCACACATTTGATAAAGAAAACCCTAGAGATGGCATCGATAGCAAGTGTGAAGATATAAGGATGATGATTTGGTTTGTTTATAGAATCTGTTAATGAGATTTGCTGGTATAATGATAAGCTTTGATGCTATAATCATTGGATGTTTGGTATTTATTAAACTTATGTTTACGGTTTTGGAACATAAGTTAATATTGTTCTTTAAAATACATATTTTATACTACCAATGGAATATACTTAGTGAGCCAAGATTATTGGATATGGATGCGTGATTTTATGCAGTTTGGTAGCATTGGATGTGATTGAAGTTTTATGGGCTGGATCATGATTGGGCTTTGAGAAGTTTTGTGTTGTTTTACTTAGTACTGCTCAAAAACAAATTTCATGTTGTTAGGATTTGGCAAGTTAATTAATACTGTTTGAAAAATGAGGTTAGTACTGCCCAATAGACATTAGTGTTGGATGTTTACTTTGGTGCTGTTTAACATTCTATAGTTGTTTTTGTTTCCAATAAGGTTAGTACTGTTCGACACAAGGTTGATTGGTAACGCTTCTTGTTTGAAAGAATTAGTGTTGCTCATTTAAATTAATGCTGCCCAAAGTAAGGTATATATTACTACTGTTGTCCATGTATTTGTCCTGCTAATGCATTAATACTGGCAAAGGAACGTTAGAATTTTCCAGAATATGAAACATAGTAATTCAGATTTTCAAGTGGTAACAATGTCCTAGAAAATATGTTTACACTGCATGTTAATGCGATATCAAACAGAATGTGTTTTTGGTTCTCAGATGTTAAGGAGACCTCAAACAGAATGGAAAAACACACACAAAAGTTTTTGGATTTTGGTTTTGATTTTAAATGTTCTTAAACGTTTAAAGGCTCGTATTTATTAGATTAATTGGTTACGAATGAGTTATTTATCACTTAGTTTGAAAAGGAAATGGAGTTCACAGTTTGGTTGATATATCATATCTCAAAGGCTTACAACATTTGAAGATAACTTGTTCATAGCATTAGACACGATGTGACAAAGATTGACTGAATCTAGCAAAGCTGGTGCGATTTCCTCTTATGTGCTCGAATGCGACATTTGGGCTATCACTTTGTTATGGTCTCATAAAAGATGATGATTTTGTCAAAGAAATGCGATTTACTTAGACTTGGTATTGGTATGTGTTTGACGTCACGTGATGAGTACAAGATATAAACACAAGTTTTTTTTTTTTTGGTTTTTTCTACTTCAGCAATCAGCTCGTTAATACTTAGATATTCTTCTCCACGATCTTTCACATAGAGTCTATAGAATTGAAGCTTCAAGAAATGTTAACAAATGGATTTAGGAAAGCTTACTGTTAAAATGTTTAACCAATTACATGCGTGATTAAGGTGAAAATTTTTTACAACTGGCATCATTATTACTACGTTTAGTGTGAGTTTCTACTACTCAAAGTTCATTATTTCTTATTGTGCTTAATGGTGGGTAATTTGAGGAAGAAGAAGGCTTAGATAGAAGTGTGATATTGGTTGAATGGTCAAGATCAAAGTATGGCTTATATTCACAAGTCCCCTCTTGGATTATGATAAAATTGGGGATAAGATGTAACAGATACTTGGCAACTTAAAGATCCTTGCGTGCATGGTACAAAAAGGAAATCTACTTAAGGGAATTTTGGTTTCCATTCAGGGAGATATTACATTCTACTTTAGGGAAGCTTTGGCTTTATGATGAAGTTCGTTCACGACTTTGTTTGTTTTGTCATCATCAAATAGGGGAAGATTGTTGGAATTCTTGATTTGATGATACAAAGTAGATAAAATAATGAAACAAAAGGACTAAAAATGTTATTAAAGAATTCTACAAGCTGGTGGAGAATATGTAGATTCTGGAAGATCTCCTTAAGAAGATAAAGATAACAAGAGATATTCTCTAAATATTTAAAAGATTTACTTGTCTAATGTTTATCTTCCTTTGCAAGTCTTGTTCTCTCTCTATATAAAGAGATCATAGAAACATAGTTTTGTATCCACAGAAAATGTAGTCGATTTAAAGTGGTGTGTGTGGTGAGTGTGTGTCTAGGTGTATGGTTCTTTGTAAACGCCTAGAGTGATAGTTTAGTGTAGGCCGCTAAGGCTCTTATAATCCTGTAATTGAACCGTTCAGAATTGAATCATCTAGAATGGGCTTGAGAAACGTTAATATAAAACTTGTAAACATCATTGTTCCTATTGTTATTATTCTGCTGCATATTGTTAATCTTTGATGTTTATAATCCTAGATGAGATCTAACCCATCTCGAACTTAAAGGATCTTAGAGTCTATGAGATTATATTAGTTTCCATAGTCTAGATGGGTCTTTTAGGAGGATGGGTCTAGATGAGTTTGGGTCTAGATGGGTTTGGGTCTAGTTGGGTAAATATTTTTAAGGGATGGGTCTAGTTGGGTCTCCCTTAATATTTATAGATAAATCTTGTTGGGTATAGCATTTTTCATCCGTTTTTATACATTTTGACCGATTTCGACAGATTTTGACCTATTTAGACCGTTTTTAACCGATTTCGAACGATTTCCACCGATTTCGAATGATTTTGATCGTTTTTGACTGATTTCGTCTGTTTTTTACCGATTTCGTCCAATTTCGACCATTTTTGAGTGTTTTCATCCGTTTTCGACTTATTTTGACCGTTTTTGACCGATTTCGACTGTTTTTTGACCAATTTTGATCGTTTTTTACCGATTTCGACCGTTATCATCTATTTTTGACCATTTTCAACCGTTTTGATCAATTTTGACCGATTTCCACTGTTACGACCATTTTCAATTGATTTCATTTGATTTTGACCGTTTTCAACCGTTTTTAATTGATTTCGACAAATTTCAACCGTTATTGTCCTTTTTCGACTGATTTTGACCGTTATCGTCCGTTTTTATCTGTTTTCGACAATTTTCTACCAATTTCGACTGTTTTTGTCAAAAACATGCAAAATCGGTCAAAAACATGCGAAATCTGTCAAAAAAGTGCAAAATCGGTCAAAGTCGGTTAAAATCGGTCAAAATCAGTCGAAATCGATCAAAAACAATGGAAAACGGCAGAAATCAGTCGAAATAGGTCGATAACGGACGAAAACGGTGGAAATAGGTCGAAATCGGTCAAAAATGGTGGAAAATAGTCAAAATCTGTCAAAAATGTGCGAATTGGTCGAATTCGGTCGAAAACGGTCAAAATCCGTCTAAATCGATCCAAATAGGTCAAAAACGGTCAAAATCAGTCGAAATCGTTTCGAAACGGAACGAAAACGGTCGAGAAACGGATGAAACCGTCAAAACGAGTGAAAATCGATCTAAAAACGTGCGAAATCGGTCGAAAGATGTTGTTTATAGATTTGATGATTACAAACTACATTACTTAATAAGATGAATGAAACAAAGGGTTTAATATGAATACTTTGGTATCTACATATGGAATGAATTAAAAGCTAAGATTCCATGAAGATATGCATTGAAAAGTCAAAGATATCAAAGATAGCTTCCTTAGTACTCTAGGTTTTCTTGTAAACCCTATATATAAAGGGTATTAGGCGTCTGTTATAGTGTATCCAAAAACATAGAGCTCTCCCAATGAGAGTCTAGTAAACATGTGCGTGTGTGTACATAGTAGTTAGTTAGTTAATAGTTATTTAGCTAATAGTTATTGTCTTAGCCTCAAGAATCATTTGAGGATTGTTATGTGATGAAGACTTGATGAATCTAGTAAAGGTGTGTAATTTCTCTTATGGTGCTCAATCCTCACATTTGCTATCAGTTTAAGGAGTTACGTTGTTGTACTCAGTGTCTTATATAGTTGAGGATTTTTTTCAAGAGATTGAGATCTACTTATACTTTGGTCTTGATATGAGTTTGACGTCACGTGGATAGTACAAGATATAAGACACAAGTTTGGTTTATTTTACTTCAGCATCAAGTTCGTTATACTTAGTTTTCTTCATCAGTAATCATTACATAGAGCTTACAGAATTGAAGTTTCAAGAAATAGTTAACATATGGGTTTTAGGGGAAGCTTATTGTTAAAATGTTTAACCATCCTACAAGCACCATTTTGAGGGAAGTGTTTGTTACTACTGCTGATCTTTAATACTATTGCTAGTTTTATTTCACTGCTCCAGAATTCAATTCTCTTATTGTGCGTAATGGTAGGCAATTTGAGTATTGGAAGGCTGGATTGATAGTGTAGTATATGATTTGTAGCTGTTATGATCCAAGTTGCATATCTACAGAAGACCCCTATTCGATGATTACAAAAAGGGGAAGAAGATTATTGTTTATTAATTTGCAGCTTATTAATGGTGGCATGTTCAAGGAGATCTTAAGTCAAGGGGAAGCATTGAAGATTGTTTCATTCATAGAGATAGTTTTGTAATATCAATAGGGGAAAGATTGTGGGTTATTGATTTAAAATGATTACAAAAATACATGTGCTTATAAAAGACGAATGAAACAGAAGGGTTTTAATATGACATTATGTATTCTACATGATGGAATAAAAAAAAACAAATTAAAAAAGCTGGAAGATTTCCATGAAGATATGCATTGAAAAGTCAAAGATATCAAAGATAGCTTCCTTAGTACTCTAGGTTTTCTTTTAAACCCTATATATAAAGGGTATTAGGCGTCTGATATAGTGTATCCAGAAAACATAGAACTCTTCCAATGAGAGTCTAGAAAAACATGTGTGTGTGTACACAGTAGTTAGTTAGTTAATAATTATTTAGCTAATAGTTAGTTAGTGTTTAGCCTCAAGAATCATTTGGGGTTGTGATTAATAAAAGAAAACCTTGTGATAACATTGATTCGTTCCTTATTAATTCCGTTGTACAAATATTCAATCTGTGTTGTCATTATACTAGATGAGAACTAAACATTCTCGAGTCTTAAACGATCTAAGGAGTTCTATCAGACTCCACATGTGGTATCAGAGCCTCGTGGCTCTCGATCTAGGATCAAAAAGGTGTTTTCTTTATCGTGTTTGTTTTGAATGGCATCGAGAAGGAGCAGCAACAACAGCATGTATTGAATGGTGTAAAGAAAGAACCTATGTTTTATAATTAATCATGGATGGTACAAACATAAGATGTTTTTTTGATCAATTCAAAATTATTTTTGTTTTACTAGCTTGGTGATTTGAATCCTTGGATTTGATGATGAACCTCTAGTTGGAGTTAATAATGAAAGCTGTTAGTAGATTCATGCAAAACCCTAATTTGTCTAGGGTTTTGGTCGTTTATTGACACGTGCATAAAGATCAGAATCCAAGAAGAATTAATATTGCTTGTTATGTTATTAATACTGCTACAATTTGACAGATTAGTGACACTTAAAGCGTCACAAAAAGCCATGGGAGGAAGGAGATTGTTAATTTGTGACGGATTCGTGACAGCTTTATGACACTAAAAAGTGTCGTCTAGATACTTAAAAACGGTATCGTTAAATAGTGGTTACAAGTTAGTACTGCTCGCATTTATGTTTCTACTGCCAAGAAGCAGCAGATGGAAGAAGGTTATTGTATTCGTTTTGAAATGAAGAAAAGCAGCAAGTGAACAGATTTGGAAAAGAATGGGATTCGATATGTTGCCCTAATTTTATGGATTGTCTGTTTATCCCATAATAACTTCTCATATATATTTTGCAGCAGTTTACACGATTCAGTTGTTTTAAAAATAAAGTGATAATCTGGAAGTTAATGCTGCCAAAGGTACGTTGATGCTGCTGATTTACGTTAGTACTGCCAGAAGGATTTAGTACTGCCAGATTTGTATGTTAGTACTGCTAGCCTTATTTTTTGAAGACAATTTATGTTGCTAGCATTATACAATGATATTTGTGCTGCTAGGGTAATTAGATAACTTGTTACTGCTACCAAAGATGATAAAAAAGAAGTTTGTGCTGTCAATGTTATTAGTGCTGCTGTCCTTAAAGATTAATACTGCTAAGGTTTTGAAAAGGCAATTACAACTGCTAGCTTTAAAGCAGTATTAAGTTTGTACTACTAGCATTGGGCTTAAAGAAAGTTAATACTGCTTGAAGATATTAATACTGCTAGTATCATCAGATATCGGACAACACACAGTTTTTGGAACTCGTACAACACACACAAAAGGAAGTTAATACTGTTGTGGTTATTAGCACTGCTAGGGTTAGTAGTTACTACTGTTGGACTTAAACCAAGGTTTATACTGCTCTTATATTTTTAATACTACCAATAGAAGGAGTTACCTATTGTTTGGTTGCTACTGATTGGTTTAAGGGGAAGATAACATATTGATTTGGTTTAAATGTTCTTAAACGTTTAAAAGGCTCGTATTTTCTTGGATTAATTGGTTATGAAGAAGGTTGTTTATTGCTTATTTGATGTTGAAGTTGAATTATTTGGGTTTGGTGTTAATAATACCTTTTAGCAGTGAGGTAACTATGTTATTTTTTAATGATGTGATGAGACTTGATGAATCTACAAAGGTGTGTGATTTCTCTTAAATGGTCTCAATTCCTACATTTGCCTATCACTTTAAGAGTTAGTTTTGTACTCAGTGTCTTATATCGTTGAGGATTTTCGTCAAAAGATTTGAGTCTTACTTATACTTTGGTCTTGGTATGAGTTTGACGTCACGTGGATAGTACAAGATATAAGACACAAGTTTGGGTTATTTTATATAACACCCCCATAAAATCACAACGCAGCAGAATACCACATTGGGGTGCTACTTCATAGTATAAAGTACAAGTTATAGAAAACGACTTCAAAAGAGACGTTTAATAAAATGTCACATTCGATTTAAACAAATCAGAGTAAAGTTTAGTCCCAAGTAGTTATCTTTTTCACCAAGTTAAAAGATTCAAACATATTCAATGTATAATTTAAGGATAAAGATTATCGAATGTGAAGAAAAACCGAGTCTTTAAAGTTTTGATATCCATGCATCCAAATGCTCCCAATGCTCAGCTAGCAATATAATAACCTGAGAAAATACATGCAAAAACGTCAACAATAATGTTGGTGAATTCATAGGTTTAAGTAAAAGCAGTATTGAAATTATTAGTTCAAGAAAATATTTCTATATAGAAAAGTAGCGTTACACATTTAGAAGAATTGTTATCGAAATCCAAGTAATGTTTCAATAAATCAAGTAATGTTCAATATGGACCACAAGGTTTAAGATCAGCCAGCGACAGTATTTCAAGTATAATTCAACAGAATACATTGCAACGAATACAATGTATAAATCTTGATTGCATTGAGCTCATGACACCGAAGCCTTGACGTTAACACATATCTTGTATGTAATTCATGTTGCCCCATAACTAGGTATTATTTCCTTATACCTAACTTCTAAATACAAATTGTCCGTTGACTGGGTGCTCGAAAGGATTCGATTCATACCTCCGGACAGGGCTGTCAAACCCAATAGATCTATTTATTATGGTGCTAGCGCTTACCCATTGATAGGCAAATATAACAGTTCATGAAGTGGGTATTTGGCTATTACCTACTCATGCAAATTGACCTCATATTTGGTCCAAACAATCATAAAGTTTCTTGTGTCCAGTTTATAAAACAAGCATGTATCAAACATGTATTAGAAATCATGTGGTAGATAAGTAAAAAAAAAAGGGGGAGAAAAAAAAAAAAAAAAAAAAAAAAAAAAAAAAAAAAAAAAAAAAAAAAAAAAAAAAAAAAAAGGTAAATTGGGGGGGGGGGGGGGGTTTTTAAAAAAGTTGTGGTGGTTTTTTTATTTTATATATTATTATTATACTATAGCTTTAGTAAAAACAATTCATGTAAACGCTTATGTATATAACCGATATTATCGTTATACAAGCATGTATAAACATGCTATTAGAAATCATGTGTAATAAGCAAAAGCTTTAGTAAAAACATTCATGTAACGCTTATGTAGTAGTAACCGATAAGTTATTCGGTAAAACAAGCATGTATTCTCACCCCAAAAATAGTTTAAGAAAACCATTAAAATGAAAAGGTGGGGCTATGAACTCACCGTAAGTGGATGATCGAAGAGAAACCAACAATGAGAAGATGACTCCAAATATTAGTCGAGACCTATAGAGCAAGTCGCGACTTAGAATGATATATGATATCATTATAATAGAATAGTTAAACAATACTAGTTAAAGAATTCGAAACAGAAACAATATTGCACCAAGACTTAACCAAGGTATTTATACTCCAAAATATGACTCCTAATCTGGTCTTGTAGGTAATTAAACATCTACTAAGTTTCATATATTAATTTTTTTGTTTCGCTTATGCGTATCTATACGTTTTATGTCTCAACAAAAGACGTAAAACTCTACATTCTGATTTGACTAGTTTTCATGGATCCATATCTCCTAATCCGTAAAAGATATGAACATGGGGTTTTCATTCCTAGAAAGGTCCTTGAGTCTAGTTTACAGAACCTTAAGCCAATCAATCATACCATTTACCAACCACGGGCAATGGATTTTTTACTACTATAACTCAAAACAAGAATGTTAAACTGATTTTTTTTAATTTTTTACTGTTTACGGTTTCGGCCATAAATCATATTCTATAATAGATTTTACATTGAATCTAAAGAGAGGTGAAAGCTTTATAATCTCTAGTTGATTAACCATGTTTGAAACCTAACCACTATACAAAAACCTGGACAAAAACAATTCCCAACACAGCCCAATTTGCCTCTTATGTAAAAAGGTCATATCTCCCTCATCCGGAATCGATACAAAAGCGTCCAATTCGCCACATGTACCTAAGACCTATATCTATCCAACCATGTCTTTTGTTTACAGACCCTAAGCCAAAAGTTTTGATAAAATCCCACGTTTTCCTACTGATCTGGAAACAGTCCCTAATTCTACCCAAAATATTCACTGAATTTCTTGGTTTTGCCGTTTTAGTCATAAATCCTAAACTAAAATAGCAATGAATGTGAGGCCAAGTGCTGGAGCTTCTATAAGATGTATAGTATTGACCCAAGCTTTAAAACTAACGCATTGGTCAAAAACCCTGACATTAACATCTTCCTAATTCCAATTGGTCCCAAATTGACCCATGGTCGTATTTTGACCATATCTCCCTCATACGGAGGAATTGGTTGAGCTTCCAACTCACCACATCAAGCCCTAAGAGTCTATTATCCAAATATCAAATAATATCAGTAGGCACAAGCCAAAAATTTTGAGAAAAAGGGTCGACAACCTGCTGTTATCAAAACAGTCCGCAAAATCTATTCCTAACTCCATCACAAACACTTTCAAATCATCAATTGATCCACCACAAGGCTACTAATCATCAAAGTACATCATCTAACACCTATTTTACATCACTTATCCCACTTAATCAAGATCAAACATAATCATGACTTGCATGTTCATAAAAACCAATAATCAAGGACATGCATTCCCTAGAAAATCAAAACAATAAAAGAGGGTTCAAGAAAAGTATTTTTAACTTACAATGGGATGGTTTAAAGGATCAAACACAAACCCTAGGTGGGTAGGGTTTCTTGGCCGTGACCTCAATCAACCCAAACAATCAAAACCCTAACTTTTCTTGAGTCCAATCTTGCTTGTAATCACCTAGAATCGAATCATTGATGCTCCTACACCTTTAATTCCAATCAATCTCTTAAAAACTCAAGATTCTTGAAAATTAATATTTTTACAAATCCATGAATGGTGAAATTAGTTATGGGGCAAGATTGAGGATAATTATATGAGTGTTTTGGAGTAATAAGGGAGTGATTTAGTGGATTTTTGATGGTGATGATGGGGTTTTTGGTGGTTACTGTGTCGAACCATAGAGAAGGAGAGGGAAAAGATTGAGTTGTCTGTGTTGTTTATGAGGGTGTTGGGTCGACTTATAGCTAGAAAAGGGGAAGAGTGGGCCTTTGTTATGTTATTGCTAAGAGATTTTAGGCTAAAAAAATGTATCTTAAGTGGTGTGGGTTGGGCTGCCGAACCACAAAGAAAAGGGGAGAGGGGGTTTTGGGCTTATTACTTGCTAACTTATATAATTAAAGGTCTCGGGTCCAATAACTAACTTAGCTTGCTAGTTTTTATAAAAACACTATTTTCGATTCGGGTGCAATTAAAACACAAGAAAAAAAAATGAAAAATATAAAAATAAAAATAATTAGGCACTCGAGGCCCAAGTACGGAGTTGTTGGTTTCTCGATCCGATAAAAACGATATTTTAAAAAAATTTTTAAAAGGATTCGCGAGGGTTTTAAAATTCACTATTTTAATAAAAATCGATAGGAAAATGAAATGAATGATTGAAATTTAAATTAATTATAAATTTTAAATAAAATGGACCTTAATTACAGGGTTTTTACATTCTCCCTCCTAAGGGAGCGACGCCGGCGCTCGTTTTCTCCTGTTCCTTTAACACTTGCTCAAAAGAGTTTTGCGTGTTATACTCATGTCGTCGTCGAGGTTTCTAACAAAACTAAATGAGAGAAAGTCAAAACATCAAATACATACAACGTGCATAAGAGAACGGATTGAATGTCGCGAGAATTCTTAAAAGAAAAGATAAAATACATAAATTGAAGAAGAGGCCATTGGAAACGAGGAATTTAACAAGTCGTCAATTCTTGGAAGCATTTGATGTTCATTCTATTAGCCATCAAGTCGCCGGTCCAATACACAGTTCGGAAAATCCCAGTAAACATAAGCCCACTCATTATAATTGTCACTTACATAAAGAGCGTCCCTAACCTTGTAAGGAATAATTTATAAATTATGGTTTCGATGATATAATTCTTATTCAAATGAAGAAGCGTCCTAATTCATTTCAATAAGACGATTATAAATCATCCTACTTAGGCATGGCCAACACAAAACACAATATCAAAACAATGCTACATAAATAATAAGGAGTGTCCTTCTGAACGCATGATTCATCAAATCAAAACAAGTACAAGAGGAAAAACAAGACTTATTCAACGATTATATCCAAAAGTCAAGTGCCAAAATACGGCACGATCCGAGGTGACAAGATAAAGTCGTACTCCCATCAATTAGAAGATTTTAAAACAATGGATTACAAACACAACATACGCGATTCAAAAGTATAAGAAGAGTGTTCGGACTCGGAGTCGAACAATAAAATAACTAGTGGAATAACTTTACTCAAAAGTTCCAAAAATAGCCGAAAGTAACCATAAATAGTCAACACTTATAGGAATTACTATTATATATATAGAAGGCGGTGATCCCAAAGATAAGCATAAGAATTTGAGAGGAGAGAGTAGTTCATATATGTATAAGTATCCATATATAATACTAGTATTGACGTTCGAGAGAGAAAATAAGAAAACAGGAAGTACACGATAATCAGAATGGTCAGCGTATATATAACCGACCGATATAAAGAAAATAATATGTTGTCATAAGATAGACGTATGAGAGCAAAATAATAACCCAACATTATATATTTATAATTAATATAATAGCAATAAAGATGCAAAAGGGGGCAAATAAGTTACCTGAAAGCAAGCGCACGCGAATATCGGACAATGGTGAAGGACTCTTGAAATGTTTCAAAAAACGGTTATAGTCTAGAGCTTTGAAAATGACCTAGTTTGCTATAACGAGTGCTCTGATACCACTCTGTAACACCCCCATAAAATCACAACGCAGCGGAATACCACTTTGGGGTGCTACTTCATAGTATAAAGTACAAGTTACAGAAAACGACCTCAAAAGAGACGTTAATAAAATGTCACATTCGATTAAAATTTTAGAGTAAAATCAGGTCCCAATAATTTATAATTTAACAAGATTACAAGAGTTCAAACGTGACTCATTTTGTATATTTGAAGTTAAAAAGTTATCGAATGTGAAGAAAACTGAGTCCTCGAGTTTTGTTGATATCCACGCGTCTCGAATGCTCCCAATGCTCAGCTAACAAGATATAACCTGAGAAAATACATGCAAAAACGTCAACAATAGTTTTGGTGAATTCATTGGTTTTAGTAAAAACAGTATTGGAATAAATCAAGTAATATTTCAGTAAGAAAAATAGCATTACAACATTTAAAAGAATTGAAGTCGAATCCCAGTAGTAATTTAATAAATCAAGAATGCTTAGTAGTGGACCACAAGGTATAAGATCAACCAACGACAATGCAACGAATGCAGTGTCAAGTAACAGAATTATCGCATTGAGCTCGTGACAACCGATCCCTTTAACGATAATTTATGTTGCCCCAAATGGATTAGGTATTATTGCTATATACATGTAGTTCCTCCAGAATAATATATCCGTTGTAAGTGGGTGTTCCAAAAGGATTCAAACCCCGGACGGGGAGTCACCCCATAGTACTATTTATTACACTAGCGTCTACCCATCACAGGTAGTTAACGGTTCACGATATTAGGGTCTTTAGCAATAGGTACTCCTACGATAATTCACAATAACGGGTCAAGTATACCCTTCAAGCACTTGTGTCCAATTTAAAACAGGTATATGTTCAAAACTCACGGTTTTGTAAATAGATAAACAATGATCTCAAATCATTTAGTAAGCAATTCAAGCTTTAATAAATTCAGTGGTAAACAACCATGTATCAAACATGTATTAGAAATCATGTGAAAAGCAAGTAAAATCTTTAGTAAAAACATTCATGTAACGCTTAAGAAATTGGAATCAATAATTTTGCTTAGTAAAACAAGCATGTATTCTCACCCCGAAAATAGTTATGAAAACCATTAAAGAAGAAAAGATGGGGCTATGAACTCACCTTAGGAGTGATGAAGACCAGAAGTAGTATGGATCTTCGGACGAGTGAGAAGCGTCTAAGCACAACCTAAAAGACGTGACGCGGCTTAGAATGATAAAGAAGATCGATACGTAAAAGTAAATCAAATGATCACGAGATATGTTTCCGAGATATGCATGGCATTGCATTAAGACTTAACCAAAGTATTTTTATCCCCAAATTGGTATACAACCTGCACTTATACTACATTAAGTGTCTACTAAGTCTCGCTTAGCGATTCTTATCTTATTACTATGTGGCCGCACTTTTATTTCTCAAGAAAAGGCGTAAACGAAGACGCTTATGCTCGTATCTAACTTTTGTGTTTTTATGTCTCACAAAAGACGTAAAACTCTACATTCTGATTTGACTAGTTTTCATGGATCCATATCTCCTAATCCGTAAAAGATATGAACATGAGGTTTTCATCCCTAGAAAGGTCCTTGAGTCTAGTTTACGCCTTGTAATAAACATTTTCCCTTTCCCTCTATTTTAATAACATTTGAATTTTGAATACTTGCCCTCCTCTATTATTCCCTCTAAGCTTTCCTGAAAAATATGTATGATTCAAGATAAACAAGACCTAACATTACCACACAATTACGGGTCGAGACGGTCTCAAAATTTACCTCCTAGCTGCAAAAACAAGTAAAAAACATACAAACCAACTAATATGCAGAAATGAAACATAAAAAGATAGGCATGGGGTGCCTCTAACGAAGCGCTTGTTTTTGTTTGAGTCATGAGCTTGACTCTACCCTTATTTTCCAAGTAACAGAGTGTTCCTCCCTTCACTTGAAATCAAGTGCGAGTGAGAGCAGTAGTGAACACCACGATGGTGTAAATTTTTTACTAGGTAGGGAAATGATAAATTAGAACCATACCGCCAATGGGGTTTCATTTCCCTTTTTGTCTTACCGGTTTCGTGTGATGATTGACTCACTTGGTGAAGTAATTTCCAAATGAAGGCCTCACAATCATATTTCTTTATATTAGAGAGTTCCTTTACATCATTAACTGGGTTACAATTTGCCTTTTTGGCAACCCTAGTAATATCAGAAAACTCCTTCCTGAATTCATTCATTTGCTTGTCCAAAATAGGATTAGTAGCCGGTGCTACAATTTGCCTTTGGTTTTGATTTGGTTGATGATGCCATGTTTATATGTTTCTGCTGCCAATAACGATTCAAAGGAAATTAGTACTGCCAGGTATACGATTAATGCTGCTTTGTTTACATTAATACTGCTCGTTAGTTGTTATCATTAGTACTGCCAAGCTTTCTCATTACTACTGCCAAGAGAAAATTTTAGTACTGCTATGAGTATGAAGATTTGTGATAGAATAGTAACACTAAAAAGTGTTACAAATAGTATGAGAGGAAGGAGTATCCAAATTAGTGACACATCAGTAACATTTTAGTGACAGAAAAAGTGTCGCTAAATAGTATGGGAGGAAGGAGAATACGAATTAGTGACAGATTGGACAATAAAGTGTGCTAAATGCTAAGGAGGAAGATGATTGCAGAAGGTTATATATATATAAACATTAGTGACAGATTCGTGACAGTTTTGTGACAGTTAAAGTGTTGCTAATTGATAAATTTATGCTAGTATTGCTTATCTATAGAGTTAGTACTGTTAGCATTTTTAAACCAAGTTACTACTGTTATTGGTTACTATTGCTATGTTAGTACCGTTGTTTGATTTAATGTGCGAAAAAGAATTATTGTTTTGAATAATATCAAGAACGAGTAGCAGCAGTAGGTGTTGTGGTCATAGCAGATTATGATTTGATATAACAAGAAGAAGTTTCAGCTGTTGTTGTATTGATACTGGTGGTTAGAAAAGCTTATACTACCAGTTGTATTTTAGTACTGCTGGCTATGAAAGTTTATACTGCCAGCTTTGCCCGTTATCGAATAACACACACAGAAGGATGTTGGACATAACAGTAAAAATCAAGTTTGTTTTGGTTTTCACTGTTTAGTTTTTGGATTATGGTTAACATTTCATAACATGTTAAAGCTCATTTTTTTATTTGTTGTAATGATACGAAGAAGTGGTTAATTACACTTTATCTTGAAGTTGAAGTGGAATTATTTGGGTTTGTGTTTTATCATACCTTTTAGCAGGAGGTAACTTGTTTGTGTTTTCAATGCTGTGACGAAGACTTGATGAATCTAGTAAAGGTGTGTGATTTACAAACTTATGGTGCTCAATTCTAACATTTGCTATCACTTTAAGGAGTTACGTTGTTGTGCTCAATGTCTCATATAGTTGAGGATTTTGTCAAGAGATTGCGATCTACTTATACTTTGGTCTTGGTATGAGTTTATAGTCACGTGGATAGTACAAGACATAAGACACAAGTTTAGGTTATTCTACTTCAGCATCAAGTTCGTTATACTTAGTTTTCTTCATCAATGATCATTACAAAGAGCCTACAGAATTGAAGATTCAAGAGATTGTTAACATATTTTTTAGGGGAAGCTTATTGTTAAAATGTTTAACCATCTACATTCACCACTTGAGGGGAAGTGTTTCGTTACTACTACTAATCTTTATTACTACTACTAGTTTATATTTCTACTGCTCAGATTTATTTTTCTTATTGTGCGTAATGGTAGGCAATTTGAGTATTGAAAGGCTGGATTAGTAGTGTAGTATATGATTTGTAGCTGTTATGATCCAAGTTGCATATCTATAGAAGACCCCTATTCGATAATTACAAAAAGGGGAAGAAGATTACTGTTTATTAATTTGCAGCTTATTATGTGTGGTGGCATGTTAAAGGAGATCTTAAGTCAAGGGGAAGCATTGAAGATTGTTTCATTCATGGAGATAGTTTTGTAATATTAAATAGGGGATGATTTTTAGGTTTATAGATTTATGATTACAAAACTACATGTGCTTATATGAAGACGAATGAAACAGAAGGGCTTAATATGACACTTTGGTATTCTACATATGGAAGAATTAAAAGCTGGAAGATTTCCATGAAGATATGCATTGAAAAGTCAAAGATATCAAAGATAGCTTCCTTAGTACTCTAGGTTTTCTTGTTAACCCTATATATAAAGGGTATTAGGCGTTTGGTATAGGGCATCCAGAAACATAGAGCTCTCCCAATGAGAGTCTAGTAAACGTATGCGTGTGTGTACACAGTAGTTAGTTAGTTAATAGTTATTTAGCTAATAGTTAGTTAGTGTTTAGCCTCAAGAATCATTTGGGGCTGTGATTAATAAAAGAAAACCTTGTGATAACATTGATTCGTTCCTTATTAATTCCGTTGTGCAAATATTTAATCTGTGTTATCATTATCCTAGATGAGAACTAATCATTCTTGAGTCTTAAACGATCTAAGGAGTTATATCAGACTCCACAATTGGTATCAGAGCCACGGGGGTCTTAATCTAGGATCTATAATGTGTTTTGATGTCGAATGTATGAAAGAAGAGTGGTCATGTTTTTTGTTTTTGGTGTTTGGTTCAATTCGTTGTAATCAGGGTATTCGCAAACCCTAATTTACTAAAAACAGGAATGGTGATCATTAATGTTTCTACTAGCTTTGGTTAGTCGATCGTTTGATTGATATGCACCCTAGGTATGCGATGCATAAACACACGGACAACAAATGAGTGCTGTTGTTGGAAGTCATTTTAAAATATAACAAATATGCAGCAGCAGGTCGTGATCTTAGATGGATTATGTAAGGTTTCACTGAAGCAGATAGTAACAAAGAAGCATCATCAAAACTCATAGTTTTATGAAAAAGATGTATGTTAAGGAAGAGTGATGATGCTGAGAAGATGTTTAGGAAGTATAGGAGGCTTGTTTCGAAAGGGCATCCGTATACTAGGTATTTTGATGATAATATGGTTGCGACTAAGGTTTTTGCTCAAAAGGTGGAGAATGAACGAGCCTATATGAAGAGTTAATGGTAGATTGGGAATATGTCATGATATTAAGGTTTCTTTGATCGTTCTTTGGTTTTTATCTGGTTGATGATGCCATGTTTATATGTTTCTGCTGCCAATAACGATTCAAAGGAAATTAGTACTGCCAGGTATACGATTAATGCTACTTTGTTTACATTAATACTGCTCGTTGGTTGTTATCATTAGTACTGCCAAGCTTTCTCATTACTACTGCCAAGAGAAAATTTTAGTACTGCTATGTGTATGAAGATTTATGACAAAATAGTAACACTAAAAAGTGTCACAAATAGTATGAGAGGAAGGAGTATCCAAATTAGTGACACATCAGTAACAGTTTAGTGACAGAAAAAGTATCGCTAAATAGTATGGGAGGAAGGAGAATACGAATTAGTGACAGATTAGTGATAGATAAAGTGTCGCTAAATGCTATGGGAGGAAGGAGATTGCACATTAGTGACAGATTCATGATAGTTTTGTGACAGTTAAAGTGTTGCTAATTGATAAATTTATGTTAGTACTGCTTATCTATAGAGTTAGTACTACTAGGATTTTTAAACCAAGTTACTACTGTTATTGGTTACTATTGCTATGTTAGTACTGCTGTTTGATTTAATGTGCGAAAAAGGATTATTGTTTTGAATAATATCAAGAACGAGTAGCAGCAGTAGGTGTTGTGGTCATAGCAGATTATGATTTGATATAACAATAAGAAGTTTCAGCTGTGTTGTATTGATACTAGTGGTTAGAAAAGTTTATACTACCAGTTGTATTTTAGTACTGCTGGCTATGAAAGTTTGTACTGCCAGCTTTGCCCGTTATCGGATAACACACACAGAAGGATGTTGGACATAACAGTAAAAATCAAGTTTGTTATGGTTTTCACTGTTTGGTTTTTGGATTTGGTTTACATGTTCTTAACAGGTTTAAAGGCTCATATTTATTGGTTGAATTGATTATGAAGATGGTTAATTATCACTTATTTGAAGTTGAAGTGGAATTATTTGGGTTTGTGTTTTATCATACCTTTTAGTAGGAGGTAACTTGTTTGTGTTTTCAATGTTGTGACGAAGACTTGATGAATCTAGCAAAGGTGTGTGATTTACAAACTTATGATGCTCAATGCACACATTTGCTATCACTTTAAGGAGTTACGTTGTTGTGCTCAGTGTCTCATATAGTTGAGGATTTTGTTAATAGATTGCGATCTACTTATACTTTGGTCTTGGTATAAGTTTGGAGTCACGTGGATACTACAAGACATAAGACACAAGTTTGGGTTAATCTACTTCAGCATCAAGTTCGTTATACTTAGTTTTCTTCATCAGTGATCATTACAAAGAGCCTACAGAATTGAAGATTCAAGAGATGGTTAACATATTTTTCAGGGGAAGCTTATTGTTAAAATGTTTGACCATCTACATGCACCACTTGAGGGGAAGTGTTTCGTTACTACCGCTGATATTTATTACTACTACTAGTTTATATTTCTACACTTACAGCTTCCCTTTTTTCTTATGGTGCGGTAATGGTGGGCAATTTTAGTTAATATGGCAAGGCTGGATATGGATAGTGGTAGTAAATATTTGTAGCTGTGATGACCAAGTTGCTATCTACCCGAAAGAACCCCTATTCTATTGATTACAAAAAGGAAGAAGGTTACTTGTTTAATTAATTTGCAGCTTATTATGTGTGGTGCATGTACAAGGAGACTTAAGTCAAAGGGGAAGTAATTGAAGATTGTTTTCATTCATGAGATAGTTTTTGTAATATTAAATAGGGGAAGATTTTTGGGTTTATAGATTTGATGATTACGAAACTACATGTGCTATATGAGACGATGAAACAGAAGGGCTTAATACTGACACTTGGTATTACTACATATAGAGAAAGAATTAAAAGCAGGAAGATTTCCATGAAGATATGCATTGAAAAGTCAAAGATATCAAAGATAGTTTCCTTAGTACTCTAGGTTTTCTTATAAACCCTATATATAAAGGGTATTAGGCATCTGGTATAGATCATCCAAAAACGTAGAGCTCTCCCAATGAGAGTCTAGTAAACGTGTGCGTGTGTGTACACAGTAGTTAGTTAATAGTTATTTAACTAATAGTTAGTTAGTGTTTAGCCTCAAGAATCATTTGGGGTTGTGATGAATAAAGAAAAACCTTGAAAAACATCAGATTCGTTCCTTATTAATTCCGTTGTGCAAATATTTAATCTGTGTTATCATTATCCTAGATGAGAACTAATCATTCTTGAGTCTTAAACGATCTAAGGAGTTATATCAGACTCCACAATTGGTATCAGAGCCACGGGGGTCTTAATCTAGGATCTATAATGTGTTTTGATGTCGAATGTATGAAAGAAGAGTGGTCATGTTTTTTGTTTTTGGTGTTTGGTTCAATTCGTTGTAATCAGGGTATTCGCAAACCCTAATTTACTAAAAACAGGAATGGTGATCATTAATGTTTCTACTAGCTTTGGTTAGTCGATCGTTTGATTGATGATGAACCCTAGTAGGGATGCATAACACACGACATCAAGATGATTGCTGTTTTTGGAAGTCATTTTAAAATAGTAACAAAGATGCAGCAGCAGGTCGTGATCTTAGATGGATTATGTAAGGTTTCACTGAAGCAGATAGTAACAAAGAAGCATCATCAAAACTCATAGTTTTATGAAAAAGATATATGTTAGGGAAGAGTGATGATGCTGAGAAGATGTTTGGGAAGTATAGGAGGCTTGTTCCAAAGGGCATCCGTATACTAGGTATTTTGATGATAATATGGTTGCGACTAAGGTTTTTGCTCAAAAGGTGGAGAATGAACGAGCCTATATGAAGAGTTAATGGTAGATTGGGAATATGTCATGATATTAAGGTTTCTTTGATCGTTCTTTGGTTTTTATCTGGTTGATGATGCCATGTTTATATGTTTCTGCTGCCAATAACGATTCAAAGGAAATTAGTACTGCCAGGTATACGATTAATGCTACTTTGTTTACATTAATACTGCTCGTTGGTTGTTATCATTAGTACTGCCAAGCTTTCTCATTACTACTGCCAAGAGAAAATTTTAGTACTGCTATGTGTATGAAGATTTATGACAAAATAGTAACACTAAAAAGTGTCACAAATAGTATGAGAGGAAGGAGTATCCAAATTAGTGACACATCAGTAACATTTTAGTGACAGAAAAAGTGTCGCTAAATAGTATGGGAGGAAGGAGAATACGAATTAGTGACAGATTAGTGACAGATAAAGTGTCGCTAAATGCTATGGGAGGAAGGAGATTGCACATTAGTGACAGATTCGTGACAGTTTTGTGACAGTTAAAGTGTTGCTAATTGATAAATTTATGTTAGTATTGCTTATCTATAGAGTTAGTACTGTTAGCATTTTTAAACCAAGTTACTACTGTTATTGGTTACTATTGCTATGTTAGTACCGTTGTTTGATTTAATGTGCGAAAAAGAATTATTGTTTTGAATAATATCAAGAACGAGTAGCAGCAGTAGGTGTTGTGGTCATAGCAGATTATGATTTGATATAACAAGAAGAAGTTTCAGCTGTTGTTGTATTGATACTGGTGGTTAGAAAAGCTTATACTACCAGTTGTATTTTAGTACTGCTGGCTATGAAAGTTTATACTGCCAGCTTTGCCCGTTATCGAATAACACACACAGAAGGATGTTGGACATAACAGTAAAAATCAAGTTTGTTTTGGTTTTCACTGTTTAGTTTTTGGATTTGGTTTACATGTTCATAACAGGTTTAAAGGCTCATATTTATTTGTTGAATTGATTACGAAGATGGTTAATTATCACTTATTTGAAGTTGAAGTGGAATTATTTGGGTTTGTGTTTTATCATACCTTTTAGCAGGAGGTAACTTGTTTGTGTTTTCAATGCTGTGACGAAGACTTGATGAATCTAGTAAAGGTGTGTGATTTACAAACTTATGGTGCTCAATTCTAACATTTGCTATCACTTTAAGGAGTTACGTTGTTGTGCTCAATGTCTCATATAGTTGAGGATTTTGTCAAGAGATTGCGATCTACTTATACTTTGGTCTTGGTATGAGTTTATAGTCACGTGGATAGTACAAGACATAAGACACAAGTTTGGGTTATTCTACTTCTGCATCAAGTTCGTTATACTTAGTTTTCTTCATCAGTGATCATTACAAAGAGCCTACAAAATTGAAGTTCAAGAGATGGTTAACATATTTTTCAGGGGAAGCTTATTGTTAAGATGTTTAACCATCTACATGCACCACTTAAGGGAAAGTGTTTCATTACTACTGCTGATATTTATTACTACTACTAGTTTATATTTCTACACTTACAGCTTCCCTTTTTTCTTATGGTGCGGTAATGGTGGGCAATTTTAGTTAATATGGCAAGGCTGGATATGGATAGTGGTAGTAAATATTTGTAGCTGTGATGACCAAGTTGCTATCTACCCGAAAGAACCCCTATTCTATTGATTACAAAAAGGAAGAAGGTTACTTGTTTAATTAATTTGCAGCTTATTATGTGTGGTGCATGTACAAGGAGACTTAAGTCAAAGGGGAAGTAATTGAAGATTGTTTTCATTCATGAGATAGTTTTTGTAATATTAAATAGGGGAAGATTTTTGGGTTTATAGATTTGATGATTACGAAACTACATGTGCTATATGAGACGAATGAAACAGAAGGGCTTAATATGACACTTTGGTATTCTACATATGGAAGAATTAAAAGCTAGAAGATTTCCATGAAGATATGCATTGAAAAGTCAAAGATATCAAAGATAGCTTCCTTAGTACCCTAGGTTTTCTTGTAAACCCTATATATAAAGGGTATTAGGCGTCTGGTATAGGGCATCCAGAAACATAGAGCTCTCCCAATGAGAGTCTAGTAAACGTGTGCGTGTGTGTACACAGTAGTTAGTTAGTTAATAGTTATTTAGCTAATAGTTAGTTAGTGTTTAGCCTCAAGAATCATTTGGGGCTGTGATTAATAAAAGAAAACCTTGTGATAACATTGATTCGTTCCGTATTAATTTTGTTGTGCAAATATTCAATCTGTGATATCATTATCCTAGATGAGAACTAATCATTCTCGAGTCTTAAACGATCTAAGGAGTTATATCAGACTACACACTAAGTGTCCATAAGTTTTAATTTGAATTGTCACGTTTGAAAATGGTTTTAAGATTGATTTTAAGATTAACAAGAAAGTAAATATGCGAAAAGTAGAGTAATAGAAGATATCCGGGATAAAGGCGTGCTAGCCTAGCCATTTCATAACTACCGTTATAACTACGTTTTCCTGTGCAATGTTACATCATGGTTTCATTGGTGGTTTCTAAAGTCAACAGACCTGAATAGATATATCTAGTCTGTCATATAATTCATGTGATCCCGAATCCCCCAAAAGTCACGAAGATAGCGCAACCAAGTCATAGTGATTTATCCCAACTATCCTAAGAACTAGACTAATAACCTTTATAGATTATTAAACCTCTCTGAAAGAGTTCCTGTGCTTTTTAAGTATAATAAGTGATAGAGGCGGTAACCTGGCCAGTTCCTACACTAGGGATAGGGTTTCAAACCTACCCTAGTACCCCTAGTAATCCTATGTTCAATTGGTAATCTAATAACGGGATTAACATGATCTAAACCACCCGCAATACTACCAAAACCTAAGGTTACGCGATAGTCAAAAGATATCCAACGAAACCATAATCTAACAGGAAACAAACATTATAATGATAGTAAATTCATGACTAGGCCAGCACTTGAAGTGCTTAGCTGCTCATAGCTAAAAAACAACAAGAATTAATAAAGATAATCATGGATGTAAAATTCATAATTCATACTCGAATATGTTACGACGTAACCTTTTAGAGGTTTACGCCATAAACTGCTGACGTGCACTTTCCATATTGCAAGCGTAAAGGATGTTAGCAAAACACATAAAGCGTAATCAATGTCGCATGGTTTTTACGCTAATGCTGACGTCAGATCTTAGCCTTCCATAATAATAATGTTACGGCATAAACCTTTAGTCAGGTTACGCTGTAATCTTGCTAGGTGACGTGTCTTGCCTTGAATATGTTACGGCGTAACACTATCGTAGGGGTTACGCCGTAAAGCCTCGTAAGAATCCATGTTTTCTTCATTTTCACGTCCTTTTCCTGTGTTTCTTGTCACATTCATGAATGAATTACACGAACCCGCCGTCTATGTAATATTCCGTTAAGGCAACGCACAAGTAAGGTAGTATGAAGACTATTACAAGGCCCCTAAGAGTACATTACATGCATTAAAATACTTAAAAGGTGATCAACCATAGATGGGCAAGGTAGTATGAAGACTGTTACCGATGGTATCCTTTCTACACAATCACGTTTCCCTAGACGTCTTTGCATTCAATTAAGAAGCTAGTTTTCTTGAGTTAAACGCGCTCACCCATCAACAAGAAGGAATATTTAAAGGATCTACTAACTAATTCACATGCAATCATAAGCAAACACTATAAGATCTAGCCTAGCATGTTAAAGAGAAGCGAAGAACAATAATTAATCAGACAACGCATAAACATATTGAAAGATTAAAAGATAAAGAACTTGACTGATCAAAACATGGAGTTAATGGTGATACAAGAGGGTTTTTAAACCCTAAAAACGGCTTAACTATTGATAATATTTGTACCCTAATAATGAGTCACGAGTTCTACACTTAAAACCCTAATTTTGAGTTTGCATATATAGAAAAACGATCGTGACAATGTCGCTTTGTAACCCTGACGCCGTCGCTTCACTGAATCTTCTAGGGCTTTACTATGTCGGTTAAGTCCTGACGCCGTCACAAAATTCCTGACGCCGTCTCTTTGATGTTCTGACGCCGTCACAAGTAATTGTGAAGTCGTCTCTAGGGTTTGTGTGCACTTTTCTTCTTCGACTTTGGTGTAGAGTTGTAATCTCATCCATTTTCCCCCAAATGAGCCTAAGTCACGTGTATTTCCTTCAAATGCCATCCAAGTTGTCGGGATTAATAGTCACTTCACTTCACCAATATAGATTGAATAGAAAAGAGGAAGAAATAAGATGAGATGTAAAGAGGGAAAGTAGAGAGAAAAAAGAGAAGGTTGGATTGCACTATTAGAAAAGAAAGAACAACCAACCCTTCTCCTTGTGTGGAGAAGGTCATTTATACCTAGCATCTAAACATGGGACGCCTAGGGCTTTCTAATGGCCTGGGCTTGGGTTTTGGTTGGGCTTTAGCCCATAACACGTGACATATAGTGTTTGGATTCTCTCTTTCTCTCAGGTGTATAATGAATTATAACAATACAAAAAACGGAAAATTAACACTCATTACCTATCGTAGCATACAAATTATCATAGGCTTGGTAAAGGATCAAAAACCTCCACCGCAACGGTGTAAGCACCTAGGAATTACTATCAAAGAGGTCCTTCAAGGGTTTTTATGTTAATGAGAGTAAGCTAAATGGAAACCAGATTTGAATGGGGATATATTATTGGTGTATTGGGGTGTGGTGATTAATTAATACGGAGGAAGAATACATGTAAAGTGCTTTTAGCTAGCCAAGATATACAAACTTTACAACTATCTTGATATATACATGAACATAAGCAAAATGGCAGCTCGTACATTTTTTTCTCTTTTTTATATACATTTTTTCGATTCTTTTTCTCTTTTTTTATATACATTTTTTGTACACTTTTACCTTGCCATTTGTTGAAACATAATATTACATGAATTGAGGTTTATAATTGCACCCATACACTTGAGTTTTAGAACTCATAATTATGAACTAACTAATAAACCTAATTAAGAGGATCAAAATAACATGGAGCGTATTATGCGCATATGGGGGTAATAATTTGACTTTCTTCCCCATCTCTTCATAAAATAAAAACTACCATGAATCCTAATAGTCCCAAAACTTTATACACTAATCACAAGACTCTACTTAGCAACCATGTACTCAAGTAATAATTAACAGGGTTTATAACAATAATGTACTAAAATCGAGTACATACAATGAAGGCTAAGGCGATTTGGGTGTAACAATGGGTTAAGGGTGTAAACAATGATCTTCATTAATAATCTGGAATCCACCAAAAAATTACGAGAATGGCGAAAGGATAGGCTCGAAAGGGTGTACTAGGGGTATCTTGCACTAAAAATAAGTGCGAAGTAAGGGTGTGGGGATAGTTATATGATCGGGAAGACCATCATAACAAATACAGGTTTAAAACATGGGTTAATCCTAGTGTCTCTTATCATTTAGCAAATCCTAATCACACAAGTGCGATCTCACTAGCGGTCTCGGGATGAATCACAAAAACAAGTTCTAGAATTTAATACACTACCGGTACACTCTGATATAGTTTTAACCAATACCAATGCTCTAGAAAAGGTGACAAATGGAACTACTTAGTCCTTAACTCAAGAAAGCTAAAGGTAAAACTATCTTAGGTATGAAAAATGGATACCTGAATTCCTAAAAATCTAGGGGCAAACCTCATATTTTTTGGGTGGAATTTTTGAAGTGGTAAGGTTTTTGTGCTATTCATATATTTCCTATAAATGAGACGTTAATAATACTCTGTTTTCATTGGTATGTGCCATAAAAAAATTAAATTTGGGTCAAAATTACCTTCTACGCTATGTTTCGGTATATTACACATCATTTTAAGGACAAAGCAAATGCAATTGAAGGAATAGTTTCTAAGGCTTATTTCCCCCTACACTTATTTTGAACATTATCCCCAATGTTCTTAAAAGTACCTGAATAAACGAATAAAGGGAAAGAAAAAGGGAAAAGAAACTAGTACTCCCCTGGTTTTGCTCAATAATGGAGAAGAAACAAATGATAAGCTGGTTAAATCGTCATCCAAGAATCGTCCATATGAAACTCCTAAGAACTCCAAAGCTTCTTCTTATCAAATATAACCTGCAAATCAAAGATAAGAAACAATACACCTGGCATAGAATCGGTGGGATAATAATATACAATGGTGTGATTAGGATTTTGACACTACGAAAGCTGTAAAGATAGGATGATTGTGCTAAATGAAATCGTGGTTTTATGCAAGTTTTAAGAAAAATACAAATTTTGAAAATTATACAAAATTAATTTTTCAAAAATAATAGAAAATTCAAATTTTCACAAGTCTATAGACTGACGCTGACGCCGTCCTAGACAACTGTGAAAAATTCACATTCGTGTTATCTTGAAAAAAATTTCCCACACTGCAATCCTATTATATTTCCTTCTATAAAATTACTGCATAAACCATGAAAATTATTATCCGCACAGAACATATGACACAACAAACCTGACACAAGACACACAAACACTCCTAATATGCGGTGAAAATAAAAATATGGGTTGCCTCCCAAAAAGTAATTATCTTATAACGAGTTCTTGTAGATAGAAACTCGAGTCACACTCCATACAGACACCTCTTCAACACAAGTTTAGTTTGATTATTCGGATCCAAGCACTAAACTTCCATATAGAACTCTAAATAAACTTGGTCATTACGTAGCTCTTCTCTTGTCCTCCTCGTTCCTAAAGTAGACTGCTTTTGTGTGCTCTTTTTCCAAATCTGATAGTGAATTATATTGCTCTATCTATTGGCATCATTAAAGGGCAATCTCATCGTCCCCGATTGTAAACTTCACTACTCTTATCGATGAATCATGAGTCATGTTAGATACTTCCACAAAAGTTATTTCTAGCACTTCTTGCAACAGCCTAGGGTCTATGATTGAACTAATATTATCAACAATCATTAAGTACAAAAAGACATAAAAGAAAGTTTCTACGAAGTAGCATCCCCACTAATTCTTCCAGTGAAGTAACAATATACCCCGAATACCTTCAGGATCTTCCCTAGGTTCAAGCTTGTTTTCCACATAATCCATTGTAGTACTACTATTCATGACATTTATAGAATTAAAAGATCTATGTAGGCTTTCTTCGATGTGTAATGTCCAATGTAGCATGGTATTTTAAGGTATAAGGACTTCCTCTATAATAAGGCAACGGGCATACATTAGTACTTAAGAAAGCTAAAGCGCTGTCCCTATTTAGAAAAGCTGTCAAAAGTACTCTACTCCTAACTCCTCTTTTATTACTTCATTTTCGTTAACTTCTAACTCCTCTTCACTTGAATCATCGTACTTTTTAATTAATTCAACAAACATCATGTCTCCATCATTTTCTTTTGTACAGCCGAATTGTGTATTAGATGATGGGGGGACTAAGTTTAAGATTCAAGGACGAATTAAGCTTCGGACTTTTTAGTGATTAATTGAAATTTGATAGAGCAGGGTGTGATGGTGGGTTAATGATGAAGTATTCGGGTCGTCCTTATTCATCCCCCTTTTTTATCTCTAGACCCTCATTTAAGTCCTCACTTTAAGACAAATGTCTCATGATCGTATGCCTTATTGTCCATTTCACGATCACTGTTCCCTAGGCGCATCATTTTTACTTAAAAAAAGTGATTGTGTTGATTAAATTAATGAGTTTGGGTAGAAGATGATTTTCCTAAAATTGGTTGGAGTTTATAATATAGAGAGATAAAAATTGGATATGGCATTTAATTCCCATGCTTGGAGATGTCCTCATTTTCATTGACCGTAAATGTTTTTAAATCGAGGTTGGTCCCTTTTGTAGCTTTATTATTTTGTTTTAAAAGATAATTTAAAAGCATGATCAATTAAGGGACGGAATAAGCTTTGGGTGTCTTCCATGGGTAAGAATGAGCAGACAACCTAGAGATATAGAGTGAACATCCAGTTTACGGTTCCCTCTTTACCGTTAACATAGAGGAGTGTTCTCGTCATTCATCATTGATGGACCTTTCAAGAATGTGTCAATCTTATTGGTCATCTCGCCTTGTTGATGTTTGAAATCGGCTTCAAACTTAGACAATCTAGCGTCTTGAGATGCCATAAAACTAGACACCAACCCTTCAAGATTTGATTGATTATTAAAATTTTGAGGGTTGTTGAAGGGGCGGTTCTGGAATGAACTGTTGGATTGAAAACGATTAGGTGAGTTTGAAAAATTGTTTTGAGAATTTTGAGGTTGTCTCCACCTAAGGTTTTGGTGACTTTTTCATAACGCATTATAGGTGTCACCAAAGATTTTTTAGGCTCGGTTTAAAAGTTGTACTACTTCCTCCCACATTCCATTTGTATGGTGCAGGATGCGTATTCAACAAAAGCGTGCACGGATTTTCCAAGCAATATTGACTGTCGTGTGGCCACTCCAAATCATACATGAAGAAGCCAATATTGTTCACTTGATCGGGTGGGTTAAGAGCAAGATGAGCTTCCATCAAGCGTTGGACTTGATTTTTAAACTTAATGAGACGATGGCTAGATGTACTCGGGGCATTTTGAGGCAAAGAGATTGCCTTGACCGGTTTAGCGAAATCTCTTGGGTCATTCCAACTTTCGTTTTCATAGAGGGCTAGGTCCTCTAATAGTTCCCATGATTCTTTGGCGTCACATAGCTTACCATCAGTGGACTGATCGATGGTTCGCCTTATGGCGGGATTGACATGGTCAAAAAAAATTTGGATTTGAAGTCAAAGATCAATGCCATGATGAGGGACTTTTTGGAGTAAGTCCTTGAAAACGAGTCATCTTTCAGAAAGAGACTCGCCCTGAAGTTTTTGGAATCAAGATGTCATTCTGGATTTAGCAATCCTTCCCTGTGGTAAAAATTGAGCAAGGAAACGAGTAGTAAGATCCTCTCAAGTGGAGATTGATCCTACTAGAGGACGTTCAAGCCAATTGCTAGCTTGATCGGGAAGGGAAAATTAAAATAAACGCAGGTGCATCCTTTCCCTATTTGCAACATCAAGGTCAAGTGAGTCCACAAGTTTTAGAAAATCCTTAAGATGTTGGTTTGGATCCTCGGACCAAAGTCCATGCAAAGAGCATCCATTTTGCACCAACTGGATGGTGTCGGATTGCAGAGGCACCACATTGTTCCCATCGGGGAGCTCAATGGTTTTTCGATAGCCCTCGGGGCTAGGTCTGGAGTAATCTCTAAGAGTACGGATATGATTTTTTTTACATATAGGTCAACGAAAATGATTTACAAAACAAATAACACAAAGAAAATATAGACTAAATAAAGCTAATTGATATAAATTAAAATCTCACTTGATAGGAATCAAGCGAGTAGACCTAAGATAGATAGAGTTCGAACCTATACTATTCCCTATGCAGCGGCGCCAAAAACTTGATGCGGTCGTTGTAAACGCAACAGGTTTTACAACTCCCTAACTCAGGGTTGCTATCGTTCTTTAAGGGAATAACGTCTGAAGGGTCAAACTAAACCTAACTAAGATCTAAGAGGTTGAGAGAAGATTATTTTTGTATTTTTTTATATTTTTATGAAAGCAATCAAAATTTAGGTTTTAAGAGGTTGGTTTTGATTTAAACTAATTAAACTAATAGTTAAACTAAACTAATTTTGGTGGAAACTTATATGGTAAACGAATGTATTTACTTAATCATGCATTACTCCTTAGTTTGCTTTTCCTAATCCTATTTCTTTATCACACTTGTGATGATCTATGTAAGTATTTACTAGGTCGTGAACAGATTACACGAATCCGCCGTCTATGTTATATTCCGTTAAGGCAACGCACAGGTAAGGTAGTATAAAGACTATTACAAGGCACCTAAGAGTATATTACATGCATTAAAACACTTAAGAGGGATTAACCATATTAGGGGTAAGGTAGTATGAAGACTGTTACCGATGGTATCCTTTCTACACACTCGCGTTTTCCTAGACGTCTATGCTAATGTAATATTTTATAGCTAGTTTTCTAGAGCCTAACGCGCATATCCATCACAAAAAGCAATATTAAAAGGATCGACAAACTAAGTTTCATGCAATCATAAGTAAATACTAACAGATCTAGCCTAGCATGTTAAAGATAAGCGAAGAACAAGAATCAATCAAACAACACATAGACATATTGAAAGATTAAAGGATAAATGACTTCACTTGATTAAAACATGTGTTTAAGGCTGATACAAGTGGGTTTTTAAGCCCTAAGAACGACCTAAAAGCTGCTACACTCGAACTATAATGTTTAGGGTTCATTTCCCAAAAGTTGCACACCAAAACCCCTAAAAACGTAGGTATGTATATATAGAAATTAAATCACGACGGCGTCGCCAAAATCCTGACGTCATCGCTTTGCCTAATCTTCTTAGGGTTTCTTTGAGGTGGTTACGTTTTGACGCCGTCACATAAATCTTGACGCCGTCGCTTGTAAGTTCTGACGGCGTCGCTAGGAATTGCGGCGCCGTCTCCAGGCACTATATACGCTTCCTTGAAACCACTTCGTGTAAAGTTGTAATATTTCTTGTTTCTTCCCAAATTGAGTCCAAGTCACGTGTATTTTCTCCAAGAGCTTCCCAAATGCTAAAAACACAAACAAAACGATTCAGCACATATTTTTAGCATATTTGCATGATTTAGGGGGTTAAATAACTACAAAAGTGGCATAAAATGACAAGACCTCAATCAGAAAGGCCTAGTGCAATGAAGCCACAGTGGATAAGAAAGACTTTTATATAGTTTCCTTTGATCAGTCTGTATTGCGGGGCTTTGATTCTGACTTTCCTGGCTTTTTTCGGATCTTCTAGTAGTAGACCATTTATTAAGTACTTGTAAAATGGAATCATCCAATATTCTCCTTTCTCAACTGCGATCGTTGAAACTTTCTTGTCATTTATTGATTTGTTTGCTAAGACTTCCACCAACACCTCTTTGGTGAGGTGTTCGAAGTTCATCGAAGCTAACTTGCCTAGTGTGTCAGCTTTCTTGTTCTGGTTTCTTCGAATATGCTCCATCGAATAAGTGTCAAAATTCTTCAGGGATTTCTTCAACCTTTCTAAATATTGCTTTTTAGCAGGCTGCATGGCCTCGAAGAGTCCCTTTACTTGGTTAACTATTAGCTGTGAGTCTACAAAGATGGCCAGGATTTTAATTTCCATTTCGTCTATTATTCGCAACCCTGCTAGCAACGCTTCGTATTCTACTTCGTTATTCATGATCTCAAATTCGAACCGCAGAGCGTATATATACTCTTCTCCTTTGGGGCTGATCAATATCAATCCCGTAACCCTTAGCCTCAGAGATTAACTGCCGTCATTATAGATCTTCCATATGTTTTCCAGCTTTAGACCTTCTTTTTTAATTTCTACCTTGCCAGTCTTTATCTTGTCATCCTCTTCGGAGGGAATTTCGGTGAGAAAATCATTTAGAATCTGTTTTTTGACAAAGTAACGTCCCTTGAACTCGATGTCATGCTCCCCCAGTTTGATGGCCCATTTAGCTATTCGTCCTGATTTTTCAGGACTTGCGAGAGCTTGCTTAATGGGTGTGTCAGTCAACACTCGAATGGGGTGTGCTTGAAAATACCTTTGGAGTCTTCTTGCAGCATAGACGAGGGCTAATATGAGCTTCTCTAATCTTGGGTAGTTGTGTTCTGCCCCTTGTAATACCCTACTTACAAAGTAAATTGGAACTTGTCTTTCTTCTTGCTCTGTGAGCAAAACATCGCTTATGCTTTTCGTTGAGGCTGCGATATACATCAGTAACACTTTGCCTTTGATTGGGGCAGTAAGTGTTGGTAAGATTTCCATGAGTTTCTTCATCTTTTGGAAGCTTCTTTGGCATTTGTTGTCCATCGTATAGTTTTCTTGTCTATATACCTCTTGAGTGCTTTGAATAAGGGAAGTGACTTCTCGACACCCTTCGAGAGAAATCGGCTAAGTACTGCCAGCTTCTTGTCGAGGCTTTGTACATCTTTTAGTGTCTTTGGTGGTTTTGAGTCGGTTACTACCTTAACCTTCGAGGGATTGGCTCTTATCCCTTGTTTGGTGATGAGATACCCTACGAACGGACCTTCTTCGACACCGAAAAAACACTTTTTGGGTTAAGCTTCATGTTAATGGATCGAAACCTATCGAAAGTCTCTTGAATGTATTTTAACATGTCTTCTTTAAAAGTGCTTTTGATTACCATATCGTCAACATAAGCTTCAAGGTTTCATCCGATTTGATTGCTGAATAACTTATCTACCAGTCTTTGGTAAGTGGCTCCTGCATTCTTCAGACCTAAGGGCATGCTTTGATAGCAGAATACCTCCTTCCCCGCAAAGAAGGCTGTCTTGTCTTTGTCTTCTTTGGCCATTTATATTTGGTGGTAGCTGTTATCCCAAATACTTTAATCCAAACATAACATATAAGCTAACCAATAAGCACATAAGCCGATTACCATATAAGAAGAAAAGAAAGGAAAGTTGGAAGATTATATTAGAGAGATAAATATGAGAGTTAAGGGTTACAAACACACAAATGGTAACCAACACCCTTCACCACATGAGGTGAAGGGGTATTTATATTCCTAGACTTAAGCTAGGTGTATGGACTATTGCTTTGGGTCGGGCTTGGCTTGTTATTGGGCTTTAGCCCGAAACATGGACAATATTAGCTTAAAGTCTAAGCCCGTTACAACGTTTAATATATAAAGACCGAGATTTCTAGTTCGACTCAATATTTTGAGGCTAACAATCTCCCCCGAAGCGAGGTTTTTGAATTCTTTGTCATTGAACTCCTTGAGATTGCATTGTCGTTATGATCTTGAGTCTTGGTCTCTATCTTTGTTGTAGGCTTGTTCCTTCATGCTTTATGATCTTTGATCTTGAGCCTTTGTCATTGTCTTTTGACTTTGTCTTTAATCTCGAGATCTTTAAATCTTTATCCTTGAGATCTTTCTCATCTTTTCCATCTTACGATCTTGTGTCTTAACCAACATGCTCATACTTGTGCATCATCTTGAAAGCTTGCTAACAATCTCCCTTGACAATCTTTGTCTTGATAATCTTGATATCTTTAAGGAAGATCTTTAATATTAGAATTGCAACAGACTTTGTCTTTGCATGATCTTGAGCTTTCTTGATTCTTGAATCTTGATGCTTATAGTATGTCGTTCTAGCTTGAGCATGAGCATGTGGTTGTGAATATGACTCAGCTGGAATGAGGTTGCTATACCGTCATCTAAACCTGCATTTTTAGGGTTAGTAATAAACAAATATAGACGAATATGGCTTGTCATTCATCGAAGTTCGATAACGTTAACCTCCGATTCCATGAGGACCGACCTGTGGTAAGGTAGGTTCAATTTAGAAGAACCTCCTTGACAGGGTTTCCAGCTTAAATTATTATATCCTCTAACGCAGATGCATTAGATTCATCATACTTGCTTGTTCTCATTACCGGAACGTCTTAAAGCAGACAACACGATAAGAGTGAGTCAGTTAGTTATAATCTTACTGATTAAGTCGTCAATTCATTTACTAAACCAAAATCAATATCCAATTATCACAAGTTTGATTCATATAGAATCTTGCAAATCACCTACCGCAGTGATGTTTGATGTTGACACTGGAAGGATTTCCATCGTCACTGTGAATACTAAAAAGTATCACTATGATGTTCTAGCATAATCACAAGGATTCAGCGTAGGACTCTTTGTTATCACTTGTGTTCTAGATGTTGAACAACAAGTTTTATCATTAATGTGTCCTATTGAGATTTATGTTCTATCTCTTTTGGCTCTAGACTCGATTGTGCACTTTGGTTTTAGTACCCGAAGGCTGGAGCTAACTGCCACCTATTCAATATCAACAATCTCGGAGTGAGATGTCAACTGTGTGTATCTTCGTGACAAATGAGACAAGTCTCTTTTAAGAGAAACTCGAATGGCTTGGAAAGATTATGCATTGCATCACTGGGTCCATGATGTCTTTCTTTAATACCAGAATTCATCTTTGTAAAGACTGATAGCATATGTATTGACTTGGTTTTTACCTAAATTATATGGAGGGCTTCTTTCTTTAGTCCCTTTATCCTTACATTTTTTTCATTCTTCAACCCCTTTAATGCTTACCAAGACGTCATTACTAACACCTTGTTGTGATTGTTCCAGTGTTAGCTCATGCCTTAGTCGGCATTATTCCCTTATTCTCATTCATCTCCAATCATGCCTAAGGACTGATATTTCTAACTATAGAGTGTCCTTGGGTAGATCCCTTCGGTTCTGGTTGGATCATATGACTAATACCTAACCTAACCACCTTATGACTTCAGAATCGTCGTGAGTTAATAGGTTGTTGGGTATTTGATCGTAACCATAAAACCTTTTTCCGTAGAGTAAAAAAGCACTGTGAGTCGTTTAGATCACTTATTATTTTCAAGATCACATTTTAATTACATTTCTCCCTTTATTTTAAATACTTATTCACTTAGTTTTTGAAATACCAGGTGATTAAAATTTGTCATGAAAATCGTGTGGAGAAAACTATTTCAGCATGAATTATATGGAACATTAACTTGCTCCCTCTCAATTTTACATATGTTTGACACCAAAAAAAATAATACCAAGTTGTAAAATGAATATAAAATTGAGGGTTAGCATTGTTGAGCACACAATTTTGAAAGATTATGAATTGTCATTGAAGAATTCTTGAAAATTTGTGCTCAAACACTTAATCATCTTATAACATACAATCTATTGAGTAGTCATTATTATTACAGATTTGTTATTAAGAGATTTTTAATAATGTTTGAATACATAAGAATTGTCGTGAGATGATGTATTCAAAATCATTAAAACTCCCCCTCAAACATTGACTCATTTTGAAAATGACACCAAATGTAGAAGAATTGTCTTGTAAAACTTTATGAGGGATGGAGTGTTGAACACACAATTTTGAAAGATTATGAACCGTCAGTGAGAAGAATTCCTTGAAAAATTGTGTTCAACATTTAAAAAACATCATGTTAGAATACTTTACTTCTAAGCTAAAGGATAAGCGCACTGAAAACGTACACTCTCAACTTTTCATTCGGGTCCGAATTGCATCTGAGAGTGATTACAATCATAAAGAAAAATATAACTAGCATTGTTTTGGAAAGCATTTGAAACTCTTTGCTCGAACTTATTTACACACCCGTAGTCAATATTAATCAACATTTCTAGTACGTAACATTTAATCATTCCAAAGAGACATGTCGAGAAGGATTCTTTTATAGGAAGATTTTTGGATACACTAGGAACAGCAGATTTTTTGATTTTGTATTTTCTTTTGAAATTTTATGTTTTTGTATTTAATTTTTCTCAAAAATATTTACATGTTTTTCTCAGCATTGACATTTGTTGGTGGATTTATCGGTTCTGGTGTAGGGTGAATTATCGTTGTAGGTTGTGTGTCATGTTTTTGATGATTATTAGAGAGAGCAGAATACTTTGACACACTTGGATTTCTTGCATTGAAGTATTCTTCATACATAGGACTGAATAACAATTCTAACTCCTGATGTGATGTAGTTGTCTTGTCTGCTGGAGGAACAACTTATGAAACCAGCTTTGAACTTGAAGGTTTATTGTTATGGTCTTGTGTAGGAACCCGTTTAACACTTCAAAACATATAATCGATCACGAATTTGAACTAGAAATGAGATAAGGAATTGAGTTGTTTTTAGAGAGAGAGAGAGAAAGAAGAGAGAGAGAGATGAGAGAATTCTAGGAATGAAAAAGAAGTAGGACCCGGACTCGGGTTTTGCTTGGGATTAAACCCAAAACATATACAATATTAGATTATCTATCGAGCCCGATTCCCGATATTATCCTATTACAACATTAACTAATTGATTGACCTAGACTTAAACACATAATGAACGAACTTCCAGTCTGACTCAATATTTTGAGCTAACAATCTCCCCAGAATGAGTTCATTGGATGACACTCCTTCATTATATAATGCATTGCTTGTCATATAAGCTCATGGTGTCTTGGTCTTTCTTTTTGTTCCTTTGTTGTAGTTTGTTCCTTCATGCATTGCGATCTTTACTTTCGGCCATTTTGTCATGTCTTTATCGTCATCCATAATGCGATCATTGTGTCTTTAACCAACTATCTCATAATTTGCTTTATCTTGAAAGCTTTAAATCAGAGTTAGTGGAAGTCTTTGTAGTTTAAATCTTGAGCTTTCTTGATAGTTTATCTTTGTAGATTGAGCATGAACATGTTGATTGAGATTGTCTTCACCAAACCGTTTTGACCTGCAGTTGAACTTAGTGATAAACGAGAAAATTTTATTGAAAATCGAATCCGACGTGTCACTCTGTAAAAGTTTATTTGTAACCATCAAGAGTGTCAAGAATGCTATTAATCAAAAATTCATCAATCTACAATTCATTTACTGTACCTCTTCGTGATCCAGTTGTCACAATTTTGATTCATTAGAATCTCACCAGTTCACCACCAAGAGCTTGTTTGATGCTGGCCAAGCAGGAATTCCATCTTCATTTGTGAATACATAATATCACTCAGAATGTTCTGGCAAATCTCACAATGATATACGTAGGACTCTTGATAACTAGCTTGTGAACCTTGATGATGTTCAATAAGTGTTGAAATGGGAGAATGTGTCCTAACGAGATTTTGTTGGATCTCTGGCTCTAGACTCGATTAGTGCATTTTGGTTTTATACCTAGGCTGTGAGCAATTGCCACTATTCAATATCAACAATCTCAGAGTGAGATGTCACTAGATGAACGTTGATATCACCCTGTGACAAATGAGACAAGTTTCCGTTGAGTAGAAACCCTAATGGCTGAGAAGGGTTTGTGTAATGCATCACTGGGTCCATGATGTCGTTTTCAATGTCAGCAATCAACTTGTGATTCTGACAGCATATGTATTGACCCGGTTTCTGCCTTAAGTTGTGTGGAGGGCTTCTTTCTTTAGACCCTTTATCCATACTTTTCTTTTTCATTCTTCAACGCCTTCAATGCTTACCAAGACGTCATAACTAACACCAATTTGTGAATGGTCCAGTGTTTTAACTCAATCTTAGACGGCATTATTCCCATATACATTCATACTCAATCATACCTAAGGAAACTTGCATTTCTAACTTTGGATTATCCTAGGGTAGATCCTCCGTTCTGTTGGATCACATAGGATTGATTCCTAACATAACCACCTTTAGTGAACTTCATATCGTCGTGAAATTTAAGATGTAGTTTGTTATAAAGATCGAACCATAAAACCTTTTTCTTCATCACAATTGAGTCGAATATATAATATTATAATTACTATTTTCCCCCCTTATTTTAAATAATAACACTTAGTTTTTGTAATACCTTATATTCAAATATGTCTTTAAAAATATGTGGGATAAATATGGTCAGCATGAATATTTGGGAACATATTGATAATGTTTTGAATGCATAAGAAAGGCGGTTGATGATGTATCCAAAACATTAAAACTTTGGTTATTCGAAAAACTTCCCCTCAAAAATTAGGACCAATTGAAAATTGTTGTCTATTGAAAACATTGTGAGGTTGGAAGTTATGAACACACAATTTTGAAAGATTATGATTGTCTTCGAGAAATTCTTGAAAAATACATGTTCAACTTTTTGAAAAACCAAATGTTAGATGACTTATCTTCTAACGTTAAGGTAAGCGCCACTGAAACGTACACTATCCATTTTCTTAAACAAAGATATTGAATGCTTGAAGAATAGCTCAAACCGAGAAAACGTTGAATTTTCTCTCGTTGTGAGAATAATTTATAAACCTTCCCTTTATTTGAAGTCCGGTATGTACTTACATTTGCACATAAGACCAGACAAGAAAATTCGAAATGACATGTTTTGAAACTATTAGCGAACTCTCGCGTCGAACTTCATTTACACACCCAATTCAATGTTTATCGACATTTCTTAATGCACGTAAATGTTATCGATTCCAAGAGACATGTTAAGAAACATTTTGGAAATTATTCTGATTTTCTAATTTGTATTTTCTTTTGAAGTTTTATATTTTTGTATTTTGCTTTTCTCAAAAATATGTACATGGTAATGTTTGATTATGAAATCAATCAGACATATTGGCAGAACCTCTAATTCTGCTGGAAGTCAAACACTCATACAATCCTTCTGACAAGAACTTAAACCGATCCTCATGAAGGCATTCGTAAACATGTCAGCTAATTGGTATTCAGTTTCTGACAAAATATAATTCAATTATACCATTTCAACCTGTTCCTTTATGAAGTGATACCGAGTATGGATGTGCTTTGTCTTTGAATGCTGCACGGGGTTGCATGTGATTGCTATGGCTGACTGAGAGTCGCAATACAACGGTATTTTGTTATAGTTGAAGCCATAATCTTGAAGTTGTGTCCTCATCCACATTACTTGAGCACAACTTGCAGATAAACGCCACGTTACTATACTTCTGCTGAAGACATTGCAGTGCATTTTTTGTTTCTTTCATTGACATCCAGCTTATCAAGTTTATCACTCAAGGAAATCAGTATCCCTCCAGAAGTGCTTTTCTGAGTATCAAGGCATCCGGGCATGATAAGCGTCTAAAAATGCTGTAGTTCAAAGCAGAATCCTTTGGATTACCAGAGTCCCCTGTTAATGTACCTTCTTTAAGGTATTTAAAGATCATTTAACCTCCTTGAGGTGCTTTTATGAGTTGGACGTGTCTTGATAACCGTACACATAGCCATACTGCTTGCACTAAGTCTTGTCTACTAGATGTCAAGTACATGAGTGACCCAATTTTACTACGATAATCAGATTGGTCTACGGGTTCTCTCACTCAAGTCTACATCTAGTTGGGTTTTGTAGCTAATGGTGTACCAATGGAGTGACAATTGCCATATTAATGCTTTTTACGAATTTCTAAAATGCAAACTTGGCCTTATTGATAAAAATAACCCTTTGGGGACTGGAGGATCTGAAGTCCTAAAAAGAATTTCATCCTCCCCATTAAAAGCCCCCTCCCTCCCCACCCACCCCCACAGACATTTCAAATCTACTATGCTTAACTTTTCAAATCTTTTTGAATATTTAGGTTTAGTAGACCTAAAAATTATGTCACAATCCACGGTAAATCATCCCAAGTAGAATAACCCCTCTGCGTATTTTATCTTGAATGAATAAAGTTGGTCAATTGTACCTTTTAGTAAGCCTTTGGACATCAGAAGTTGGAAAGTTCATCATACCAGGCTCTTGGAGCTTGTTTTAATCCATACAAAGCTTTCCTTAGAAGGTAGACTTTTTCTGGATGATCTGGATCAACGAACCCTTCTGCAAAGGAACATAAAACCATCCTCCTTCAGTGGTACCATTAATAATCCGTTTTCTCACGACCAACTGATAGATTGAAATACTTGTGTGCTACGTAGCAACGAAAACCGAACTGCTTCTAAGCGAGCAACAGTGCAGAAATGATTCTTTCCAAAATCAATAACCCTCTTCCTGAGCATAACCTTTTAAGCTACAAAGACGTGCTTTGTTGCTAAGACAATCTGATCTACATCCTTCTTGTTCTTCCCATAACCACTTTAGCTTTAATAATCATCTTGCCCAAATTGAATTTCGACTAGTTTCCCCAGACATTTAGTCTGTCGAACCGATGAAGTTCATCCTGCAATTGCATCGATCCATGCCAGAATCAGGCCATTGCCTCCTAATGTTCTTTCGGTTCAACAATACTCACCGTGAGCACGAACATACATATTTTCAGGGATCTAAGGCAAGCTTTCATCCGTGTTTTGAACTGGCAGGTTGATTTCCACGAACTTTTTCAATGGATGATCTCATTGTCCAAAGCGGTAATCATGACATTGTGGTTGAAATGAATGCACATCCGGTATTATCAATTTTGCGTAAGAAACTCACCAATTTCTTGTACCGTGTACATAATAGGATTGAAAAAGTCTTCTTGGTGAAATGATGCCATCGGTGCTTGATCATTGTTGTTTTCCTCAAGCGAGACCGTGGTGTTGGATTGTAATATTTCTATCAAGTAAAGGACTAAAGAGAAATTCTAACCCTTGTTGTGATGAGTCTGTCTTTTCTGCTTGTAGAACAACAAATTTTTCTCTTCTTGGAATTCAACGGGGGGGTCCAGATGTTGTCATAGCATCTAATCTGATGCCTTTTTACACTCCTTGTAGGAACGATCCAAATAGACATATTCAACAGCCCATCACTTGTCGATGTGGTGTCGAGTCTGAACTGTTGTGATCAGACTTTGGGTAGTCAGGGATTTTGGTAGCGTCAATTTACCCATCATGATTTTTATTTCATTCAAAACGTGGATACACTCTTTAATATGGTGACACGTCCACTTATTCAATTCTTTGTGTCTCTGAGTTGTTGTAAGCACACGATAATCCCTTCGACTGAAGGAAGAGTAATGAGTTGGGAATTAAGACCCACGCAGATACACATGGACCCCTACTTTGCCTTTCATCTTTAATCCAATATTTCCTCATCTAAATTTATTGTAACAGATGCATAACCAAAGATGTGATGATTTTATTTATTGGAAGGTTTCCTGTCAATTAATGAGGTGATATGTGCCGAGTCTGTCACATTACAGTTCCTGATGTTCAATGATTGAATGATTTTGAGACTTACTGTTTTTGAGTTATAGTCATAATTTATGATTGTCGGTTTGCAACTGCTTCAGCCCATAGAAAATGGAAATGCGCTTAGAAGTTGAAAGCATCGTTCGAAGCATCCTCAACAAGAGTACGGTTTTCCCGCATTCGACAAAACTCCATTCCTAGTTAGTGTCTAGAGTAGAAGTCTGATTGTTCAATTCCTTCTTCCTTTGAATAAGCCTGGAGTTTTTTCTTTTCAAGAACTTCATGAGCCTTACACTATTAGAACGTATGCGGTGGGGGACATTTAATTACTTGATGCTATTAGAAGAACAGGTTAATGCGTTGAATCATCGTGATAGGTAAATCTATGAGAGAAACTGTCAGGCGGTTTCAACAGCCTTGGATCGTAGAAAAAATTCCAATTGTAACTTGACTAGTCATCAACAATCACACCAGATAGTAATTTCTTCCCATTTATGCTTGCAACCACGCATTGGATTCACGATTACATGTTACTCTTTCATATATGATATAGATAGCTTGTCAGTGAGATGTTTTGTACTCCTTCTCTGGATGTATACACGCTATAATATCTCAGCTCTGTATCTGTTAGGTGTCTGGATCTAGTCGAGAGTGAACCTTGTGGGTGTTATTCCGTTTATTTGTGGCTAGATTTCACCTCGTTCTTCTCTTTCACAAAGTTACTTGTAGTCTTCACGCATCTCACGGGTCTAGTTGGATTTCTCGAGTATATCTCTCTCTCTATCTGACTCTCTCTGAGACGTAACGATAGGCCATTTCATCTGTATCAGTCTCTCTCTTCTCTTGTGTGAGATATCGGTTCAGTCGGTGTTTTTGCAGTGTTTTGATAGTACTCTCTGTATGAATCATTTTGGTGTAGTCTATCCTTATTTCTGATCTCGACCAATCGCGTTTCTGATTTTGTTGGGCCGTACAATTTTTGTTTGTGGTGTCTGTCCCGATTGTGTGCTTGAGATGGTGAAGGTCTAGATTGGGTTTCACATGAAACAGATTAGATTGACATGAAGTTTTTCTTGAATGACAGTTATTGTGTAGAGATCAGATCTTCGACGACAGTTGTAGTAAAGTTTTGTTGTATGCTAGTTATAACCGCTGTAAGGTGTACGTCTCGTTTTGGCTCTGTTGATTCTCTCAGAAACATGATAGAGAATCCCTGAAAGCAACTCTCCTAGCAAATCTCTGAACCATCACAGAAGTTTTAACACTCGTAATATTCTGTAGTTTGTAGTTATAGAAAATTGTGATTAAGGACTCTTCGACTTAATAACCCATGATCGTGACATTTCCTGCTTAGGTCTCCATAACCAAGAATTGGAGCAAACTGATCATTTTCCAAATAATGAACAGTACCCATAAATTTTTCCACAAAATTACACATACACTTGAGATGTTATTTGGAGTCCCTGGTGTCGATGGTAGGTCTCTTTTGAAGTTGATGCCAACCTCTAGTCAACAGCTTATGAGGATCTATGTGTGTTGAGACATGACGTTGTTACAAACTGACCAGATATAAGAGTTACGGTAGTGATCTCTATCTATTGTATCTCTACATTCTATATCGCGATCTATTATTATCTCTCTATTGGGAATTTAATGTTAAGAATACTATAACTTTGTCAAATCATTTTTGGTCAGTTTACTCATTTGGCCTTAGGACAGTTGATCAGGAGGATTGAATTTCTATATCACACTCTCACTGTTGGGAAAATATTTTGATGATACATCCATTTTTCCTGATATTAGGCATCCATATCTTTTTGGGTCCCTAAGAGGCTTTTTGTCCATGTATAACCTGATGACATCTCTTAGATTATCCACCATTTCCCATTCTGATTTGTATATTCTCATACAACCTCTTTATAATGGACAGAACTCTTGGATTTCTGAATAGTGGTATCTGATGCAGGTGGTGGACACACTGTTTCGTTCCACTTTTGGGTGTAGCGTACGTGGCCATATGTATTTTTTCGCTTTTTTCTCTTGTTACTCAGCACTAATAGGCACTAACAATAGGCTTCTAAGCACTGCATATCACGTCTTTTCAAAGTATCGAGAAACACACGCATCGTGATTAGAATTAAAATACATTTTCCACATCAGTACAAAACAACATTTACATTCGAGATAGTTCTGGAGTTTGAACTGTCATACACGAAAGTTACAAACTTTGTTTTCTAGAAAATACAAGAAATCCTATTTTTGGTCTTCTACTACTTTCTTTTAAACCTCACCTTGACTATTGTTTGGCATGACACTTTATCCTTTAACTTGATAGCCATTAAGATTGTGGTCTGCTAACACTAGTAGTGTGATTTTACTCTTCCGAAAGATTTTAGACCACGGAGGATTAGTTTTTTCCTCGAAAGCATAGGCACTGTGGGGTTCAAGTTGTGTTTTGGTGGAGGCAATACTATACATTCCTGTTTAAGCACTTTTGTGTATCGAACCGCTTGGTTTTCTATTATGAGGCAAATTCCTGTTATGACTGTTTAAACAAACCATTCCGACGCATTAGTTTTATTAACCGAACTGATTCGTTTGAAAACTTCTCATTTCCGAAGGATGAATTTGAAAAAGGATTCGGTTTTCGCTGAAACGATGGTTTTGGAATCCGTTTGAGCATTTGGTTGTCGAAACAACAGATGTTTATCAAACTGAGGTTTCCACAGACTTTCCTTTTGTTACCATACAAGAGTATTCTTAACACATTTATCCATGTTCTTGTCTTGTCATTTGAGCTTTCAATCTTGTATTTCCAGGATATTGTTCACGTAGTTCTTTTCGAAATAAATTTGAACAATTTCTTTGCAAACTTGGTTTTTCTCATCTGTTCTTTACAATGTTGTAAAAGAAAAGTTTTAAGGAGAAATCGAGTGTTTTATATAACACCCCCCCACCATTTTTCGGGACAACTCAGTCGTAACATATATGGGTGTTACTTCATATACAGGCACACATAATTCATACAGAACAGACTCAAAAGAGACGTATTACATTGGTTGAGTGTTTTGGGTTTGTTTTTGTTTGTGTATAATAACAATCTGGTATCGCACTCAAAATACATGGTTACTCGAGAACAGTTCACCGATATTCTGCTCCATGACTATGTTATCAAAATTTAACATAGTATCCAGCTAAAAGTCATTCCGAGCATCTTAAAATCTTGTGTTATTCATGGCTTATGAAAATATATCTAATAATGTAGATGCACTGTTATAATGGGGGGGGGGGGGGGGGGGGGGTTTGGGGGGCATAACAATTTAACACGGGGAATATTTAAAAATGTACAAACCATATTCTGTGGACACTCCACAGAAGACCCTCCTCGTGAACTCCAAGTCATCCATCATATCCTTGATTACCTCAGGATGTAAAACATGCTAAAAAGTCGAATGAATGGTAAATACGTTTGTAGTGAATTATCATAGAGTTTTTCACAAGTAAACCAAAACATGGAACACAAGTTTTATTTTATACATCAATCTTATAACGATTAGATGTCGGATCAAACAAGTTATAAATTACTTTAGTTGAGCACCGTGAAGGCTCATGACACTCATCAGCTAGGTAAAACATACAATACATCACCTAGTGTAATTGGTACTTGACTTTTTTTTATACCATTATGAAATAAAAAAATATTTCCATTCCCCCACACTAGGTATCATCGGCCTAATATACCACATTTTCTCTAGATCCACAAATCGTCCGTCAAGGGAGTTCCCACAATGGATCCAAACCCCATCCCCTTACGAGGGATGTCAACCCCTAAATTGTGTAGATCAATCAGATTATTGATGCGCTCCTAATCCAGGGAGTGTTATTGCAATTAAGATCTCTATTAGGGGTATTTTTATATCCCTAAGTGAGTGCAACTAGTTAGACACGGGTTTTAGAGATGCTTAATGTACTAGCGCTCACCCATCATAGGCAATTAACAGTGCATGAAATTAAGGGGCCTTTCTGCAATAGGTACTTATGCAATTAGTTCACAATCGGGTCCAGCAACCATAAATCACTTGTGTTCAATTTATAAAACTAGCATGTATCTCCCTCGCGGGGTTTATGAAAACATTTATAAGTAGAAAGGCGAGGCTATGAACTCACCGAGATATCAAAGAGATCAGAAGTATAATAAGTCTTGAACAAGATAAAATCCCTTACGCACCACCTAAAATACGTGACGCGTCTTAGTATAATATACAAGTAAAAATAATACGTAAGAAAAGTTTGACGAATATAGGATATGTTCCTAAGATATGCGCAACATGGCTTCTTGACTTAACTAAAGTATTTTGACTCCCAAATTGACATATGACCTGTTCTTATATGTAATTAAACATCTACCAAATTTCGCCGTCTAATTCCAATTTTAGGTATGATTATCTACACATTTGTCATTTTTAGTCAAGACGTAAAAGTCGCAATTCTGGAATTAGCTCATGTTTAGGGGCCTGTATCTACCAATCTATAAATGGTATAAACTCAAGGTATTCACCCTTGGAAAGCCCTTGAAGTCTAGTTTTCAAAACATTAAGCCAATCACTCATACCATTTACCAATCCATGGGAAATAGATTTTTACTAACCCTAAGTCAAAACAGAAAGTTGACTGAATTTCTTACTTTTGCCATTTTAATCATAACTCCTAATCTAAGATAGCAATGGATGTGAGGCCAAGTGCTAAAGCTTCCCTATGATGTCTAGTATTGACCCATGCTTTAAAACCCAAACATTTAACTCATAAACCTGGTGTTTAATACGTTTTCTAAACAGAAGTCCAGAACTGACCCATTTTAGTATTTTGACCATATATCACTCAATAATAATAATTGGTTGACCATCCAACTATCACATCATGCCAAGACATATATCTATCCACCCATGACTTTTGTTTACAGACCCTAAGCCAAAATTTTTGAGAAAACAACACGTTTTGCTACTGTTTCAAAACAGTCTCTATAAAATCCAACCAAACCTATTTCTAACTCATTTAAAACACAATCAACTCTTATGCAAAGCCACAACACATATCCTAAACATATCCCATACTCATCAATATATATTTTTATAGCAAGTAATAATATCAAAATAGTCTTATAAGAAAAATTTAGGAAAAGTAAGAAAGATGGCTTACTATAATGATCACCCAAAATAGTTATTAACAATAAGTTTTCCTAGCCACCAAACTTTACTAGGACATCATTTCCTTGACATGCATGACCATCTTCACACTACTCTTCTAAATCAGCCCCAAAGCCTACAAATGATGGGTTTTTGATGGGTTTTAAATATTAGGAAATGGATTACAAGAGTTATGGTTTAACTAGTATTATTGTGATTGAAGAAAATTGATATCTTTGTGGTTCTTGGTGTCTTAGCTCACGGCAAGGAGAGGGGACAAAGAGATGTGTGTGTAGTTTTTGGTAAACTATGGGATAAAATGAAAGGCACATGGGTTTTGTATGAGTTATGCATGCAATGCTAGTGTTTAAGCAAGACAAATGTCTTGCATTTCCTTCTCCAAATGCCACGCCACCTATGAGGTGGTGGTGTCATGTTTAAAGTTTATAATTTTATAAACTTTAGTATTTAGGGTATAAATTTTAAGATAGGTAGGTAGTTTTGAGGCTAACGGGTATCGACGTAAAATAAAACGAGAGTTAAGGCGAAACCACGAAGTAAAAACGAATATGATAAAAATAATTCTACATTAAACGGAATACTTTTCTGAAAAGTTTAATTTACGTAAGGTTCAAGACGAATAATTGTTTTAAGCATAGCTCGTAATTAATTAAAACGACGATTTCAATAAAATGTCTAGATGTAAATAAAAGTAACTTGTTTAAAATTTATAAATTAATTATGAGATTAGAAATAGTAGTGACCTTAAATACGGGGGTTTACATTTTCAAACCCTCCTTACGTGACGACTTCCGGGCCCCGCTCGATTATTGCCACGTCCTCCTTCTTGCTCGGAAATAGAAGCGGATACTTCTCATGAAAAAAGTCTTTTTCTCTTCCCATAGTAAAATCTGGAACCTCTTCCGGGTTTACATCTCGCTTCCCCATTAAATTTCTGGTCCAAATTCTTATCTACGGGCTCATCAGATGAAGTGCAATTATCACCAGTTTATTTCTTCAAGTGGAATCACAAGTTCTCATACCTCAGGGCACTTCTTGAGATTTTGAAACATGAAACGTATTATGAAACCACGAAGTTTCATTTTTCGATGTAACTCTAATCGATACCCCACAAGGACCAATTCTTTTCAATAATCATGAACTGGTCCCCCACATAACGTGGACTCAACTTTCCGCGTTTACCAAAGCGAATTACGCCCTTCCAATGCAAAACTTTGAGCAATAACCATATCACCTCACATTAAACCCAGCAGCTTTTACTTCCATACATCAGCATGAACTCTTCTGACGGCTTCTGGCAGTTATCACCGATTCTTGATTTGAACAATCATTTTTTGTTGTCTCTCCGGACCGAAATTCTGGTTCCCATGAGTTGGACCCCCACCCCCTAAATCTCCAACCTCACTCCAGCAAACCGGCGATCTACACTTTCGCCCATATAAAGCTTCAAACGGCGCAGCCTTAATGCTCGCATGATAACTGTTATTGTAAGAGAATTCGACCAATGGTAAGTGTCGATCCCAACTACTACCAAAATCAATTACGCATGCTCGCAACATCGAATGTCCTCCAAGCCGTCTGATAGTTCTCTTCTCTCTGCTTTGACCATCCAGTCATCTAGGGTGGTAAGCGGTCCTTCTTAGGCCGAGGTTTTTTTAATTTCCAAAATCTTGATGTAAACAAACTGTCTCTATCAGAGATAATTGATGTAGGCACGCCATGCTTACATACAATTTCCTTTAAGTATAATTGGGCGAGTTTCTCTATGCTGTCAGTCTTCTTTATCGGCAAGAAATGAGCAGATTTGGTTAATCGGTCAACAATAACCCAAATGGAGTCATAACCACTTGGCGTTCTTGGAAGTCCTGAGACGAAATCCATGTAATGTTATTTCTCTCACTTCCACTCTTGGGATTTCATGTTGTTGAAGTCGACCGGATGGCTTTTTGGTGCTTCAGCCTTAACCTTGGCATAGGTTCAGACATTACTGACATAGGTGGCGATCTTATCTTTCATGTCGGTTCCCCCGACCACCATAGAGCTTCTTTAAGTCTTGATACATCTTGTCGGACCCTGGGTGAATGGAATATTTAGACTTGTGTGATTCATGCATGATCAAATCCCGTAGTCCTCCACACAACGGTAACCAAATTCGCCCTTCGAAGCATTGGATTCCATCGGAACGGGCCTCAAATATCGGCTTGATCAGCCTTCCAAGATTTTCAGCTTTCACGTTTTCCTCTTTCATTGCATCAGTCTGGGCATTGAGTATTCTCTCAGGTAAATTGGTGTGTACCGTCATTACCAAAGATCTAACACCCTTATTGGCTTCTACTGTCCTATCGACTCAGGGCGTACGCCACTACATTATCCTTACCATGGATGGTAACGGATATCGCAATCAAACACTTAAAAGTATCAATCCATCAGCCGCTGTCTCATGTTGAGTATCATTTTGATCCAGAATGTAATGTAGACTCATTTATGAACTGTTACACAGTACACTTAAGTACCATACAAAAATGCCTCTCCAGAGTCTAAGTGCAAACACTACAAGCACCAGTTCAAATCATTGGGTGGTGTATTTTTTCCAACCTCATGGGGGTTTCTTCAGTTGTCGAGAGGCATATGCTATCACCTTTTCCCTCTGCATCAGAACAGCTCCATAACCTTTGAGCGACGCATCGCAGTATACAACGAAGTTCTCAGTTCCCTCAGGCAAAGCTAGGATAGGAGCGGAGCATAATTTATGCTTCAAAGTCTGGAATGCCTCATCTTCTTCCGTACCCCAATTCCTTAACTTTTTGTTCTTCTGGTTAATTAGTTAGAGGCTTGAAATTAACGAGATACCTTGATGAATCTTTGGTAATTTCCGGATAAACCCCAAAATGGACATGATGCAATCTGGGTTATTGTGGACAGGTTGACAAAGTCTGCTCATTTCCTACCCATTTGTGAGGAATTTAAGATGGATAGGTTAGCTAGACTCTACCTTAATGAAATCATTGCAAGGCATGAAGTGACAATTCTAATCATATCTGACTGTGATAGTCGCTTTACATCAAGGTTTTGGCAATCAATGCAAGAAGCACTAGGAACCTAACTAGACATGAGTACGGCTTACCATCCACATGCTGATGGTCAAAGCGAGCGTACCATTCAAACTTTAAAATACATGCTCAAAGCATGCGTCATGGACTTTGGAGGAAGTTAGGACGTTCATCTTCCATTGGTTGAATTCTCTTAGAACAATAGTTACCATTCTAGTGTGAGATGTGCATCGTTTGAAGCACTTTATGAGAGAAAGTGTCGTTCATCAATCCTATGGGCAGAAGTTGGAAAATGATAATTGATAGGGCCTGAGATAGTGCAAGAAACCACTGAGAATATCTCACAAATCAAGGATAGACTTAAGACTGCACGTGACTGTCAAAAAAGCTATGTAGATAAGAGAAGGAAACCCTTAGAATTTAGTGTAGGTGATCATGTCCTGCTCAAAGTGTTGCCTTGGAAAGGTGTTGTACGCTTTGGGAAGAAAGGCAAGTTAGGACCTAGGTTTGTTGGACCATTTGAGATCACTGAGAGAATCGGTCTAGCAGCATATAGACTAAGACTACCTCAAGAGCTAAATTGTGTTCATGACACGTTTCACGTGTCGAACCTCAAGAAATGTTTAGCCGCGCCTTTAGAGGAAATCCAAGTTGATGCTAAGTTGAACTTTGTAGAAGAGCCTGTAGAAATCTTAGAGCGTGAGTTCAAGAAGCTGAAGCGGAGTAGAATTGCCATCGTCAAGGTTTGATGGAATTCGAAACGATGACCTGAATTTACTTGAGAACGTGAGGATCAGATGAAACTCAAATACCCACATCTCTTTAGCTCTAGCACTAGTTAAATTTCAGGGCGAAATTTCTTTTAAGGGGGTAGAATGTAACCCTTGAGGATTTTCTAGTTTCATAATGTGCAATTTTAGTCCTTTGACTTTTTGACTTTTACTGTTTCTGTCAGAACAGTTATCGTGTTGATGGTAGTCAATCTACATTTTCATTGGCCAATAAATCTTTTATTTCATATATTAAACCTTTTTAGAGGGTTATAATCTTATTTGATCACTATCCAGGAGGTTGTCCATCAAACGGCTTAAAATGTCAAACAACACGTTTCGGCATGTCCAAAATTGTCAATACAACATCTAAGGCAGATTATATATAAAACATGTCATGTGAATATTCTAAATTCATGTAAAAGTATTTTTAAATCCAATAAAAACACTAGAAAACTCCGGGTCACATTTTAAATCACGATTTAAGAGCTTTAGTAAACCCGACAAGTGACGGAAGGCACCTAGGATGCCCCTAGGACGCCAACCGGTTTCGAAGCCCTTAGGGGAGAACAAGGCATGATTTTACGGCCATTGTCTCAAGGTGCACGCATATCTAGACCATTCTCTTCATTTGAAACACACACAAAATATTTTTCTCTCCTCTCTCTTTTGTTGTGTTCGTCCGACCCTCCACACACACAAACATATTTGTTTTCCAACTTTGATAAAAAAACATGAAGGTTTAAGCGTATTGGGTTGATTCTAAAAGGTTTGGGTAAAGGAAAAACAACGTTTGGGTTGTTTGGTTTCGTGTCGATCTCGTCTTTAAAACCCTCTTTTGTAAATCTTCAAATTTTAATTTAACTTGTACTTTTGAATGTAAAATGATGCAAAGATGTTAGTTGTACGGTCCATTTTCTAAAAAATCAAACACAGAAAACGTACGAAACCCCAGATAGGGTGCATTTGAGTTCGAACACAAAGAAAAAGGAAAACAAGGGTTGGTCATTTTAATATAGTAGTTGCGTTGGTGAAGAGACTTTATTTGCCTATTAAAGATTATAGCTTATTTGGTTTATTGATAAGCTTTAGTGAGCTTATTTTGGGCTTATATGGTTCAAAAATCACAAGGATAAAAAAGGAAGTGTTTTTGATTATTTACTTATTTTGTCATATTTTCATACCTTATTTTGATAGCCTATTTTGATATCTAAAGGAACTACGTAGCTTAATAGCTTATTAATAAGCTAATCATGCTTGTTTTAGACTTATGAGGCTCACGGTCCAATAATGACCAATAGGCCGCAACCTATTGTGAACCTTATTATGGTCCCGTTTATTTTCATAGCTTTTAGTTAGAGCTTATTTTGGTATTGAAGGACTCGTGTAGCTTAACGACTTAAAAATATGCCCCGAATAGCTTATTTTAGGCTTAAAGGGCCACATCCCAATAAGCTAAGCCAAACCATGGATTGGTCTTGGTTCGTGGGCCTTGGCTTGTGTTGTGACTTATTCATCTAACTTATATTTGTAAATGGACTTTAGTATTGGGACTAAATCGGGCTTTATAACTAGTAACGATATATTGGACTACTATCGGGCCTTAAGGCCCAATGAGTGAAAATCTAGTCGTTTACATGTTTAAAATGAACATTTGAGAGTAAAACATACTTATATATATGTTGGATGGCCGTTGGGTAATGTGTTTTTAATAATTGTCGCGAAATGTGAATTTTGGTCGTTTTGTCGATATTGTATTGTTTTAGAGAAAAGTGTGGAAAATGTGGTTTAAAACCTTGGAAAATGTTTTATAAACGAATTGGTCATGCCGAAATTTTATAAAAATATTATACTTAGAATATTTTATGAAATTTCTTCTTTCATAAAAAACCCGACAAAAAGACGAAATAAGAAAATATTATTATTTTAATAAATCGACTGAAAGACGAAAAATATAGTTTATAACTTTATAAATTATAAAACTTCTAATGATGATTTGACGTAACTAAAACATGTTATTTCTTATAATTCGTACAATTCAAACTAGAAAACTTGAGGTTACCGGATGAATTACCGGAGAATACTCATAAACATGTATTATCTGAGCATTGTTATTTTACTTATCTATTTTATTGAATAGTATAAGTGTATCGTATTTAACCTACATTGTCGTAGCCACACAAATCATTTACATAATCATGTTTGGTTACTTGGATTAAAAAAGAAAATAAGATGAGAAAAATGGAAGTATTTTAGAGAGAGAAACAAGAGTGAGAAAGTAGAAAGAAAATAAGATGGTTGATTTACATGCACAAAATAAAAATGAAACCAACACCCTCTCCATCCTTGGAGAGGGGTATTTATACTTGTCCATAGGCCGGCCATTATTGGGCTTATTGGGCCGTATTGGGCCCGAATGGATTACGTTTCTTGGGCCGGGCCTCGGGTTTACCCTTCGGTACTTTTAAGCCTGTAACATGTGACCAATTAAGATTACTATTAAATGAGTCATTATTCCCCGTTCTACAGCCTATTTTTTTTTTTTTTTTCTTTTATTTATTTTATTTTTTTTTCTTTCTTTTTTATCTTTCAACATTAATATATAAATGATCGAGACCTAATATCCTATGAAGCGAGACTTCTCGAGTTCGCGCTCAATATGTTTTGATTGCTAACAATATCCCTCGAATGAATTCATTGGGACACTCCTCATGAGTATCCATGAGATTGCTTTTGTTGTTAAACTCTTGTCGAGTTGTCTTGGTCTGCACATCTTGTTGTACACGGCTTGTTCCTTCAGCTTTCTCGTTGATCTTTGCGATCTTAAGCCTTTGTCTTCATGTCTTTGCGACTGTCTGTTATAATAAAATAGCTTAAGAAGTAAAGAAGTGTTTGGAAGCATCTTACTGGTGTTGATGAAGCTTTAAATAAAGAAACTTGATGATTTTGAAGAAGAATATCAAGTTTAGGGAAGGATTGTTGGGATTAAAAGTCTTCTTGATGCTGTTAGAATTACTGTTGCTCATGTTTGTGTTAGTACTACTCAAGAACTTCAAAGAAAATATGCTAAGTGTTTAAGACTGTTAGTACAAAGTTAAGACTGCTCTGATGAAGTTAATACTGCTAGTAAATATTAGTACTGCTAATGAAAGTTACTACTGTTAGTACAAAGACTGTTGAAGTTAATGCTGCTAAAGAGTTACTACTGATTTAAGAAAATATTCTAAGTAGTTAGTACTGCTAGTACAAAGTTACTATTGTTAGTGTTAAGTTAGTACTGCTAGTGAATATCAAGTTAATGTTGTTTGTTAGTACTGCTTACTTGATATGTATTAGTTATTTATAGAAAAGATTTTGGATACTTAGGAAAGTATTTTTAACACCCCCAAATTTACACGCAGCGGAACCAACAATTTGGGTGTTAAATAATAGTACAATAGTCACAAGATATAAAGAACGACTCAATGAGACGTTTTAAAAATAAACAACCATTCCATTCCATTATTATCAGAGTTCAAAAGCGTAGTCCCAAAAGATCGTTACCATACAGTACATAAGTTTGATATAACCAAACTAAAACAAGTTTTTATTGAGGAATGGATTTCGTAAATGGTGAACAAAAGTTTAGCGCGAATCCTCCTCTTTATTGCCTCCAAGTCTCCGGACTTTAATTACATGAGATGAAACATGCTAAAAAGTCAACACGAGGTTGAGTGAATTCATAGGTTTTATAAGAAATAAACAGTTAGAAAAGAGGGTTGAACACAAGCATTATAATATTCATAAGCATCATATAGACTTGTTGATCAGACAAGCTAATAACCAACAGTTGCATTGAGCTCGCGACACCGATCCCATTGACTAATTCTATAAACAAATAATAATAACACAAAGAATGCCCACATGCTAGGTATTTCATCAGATACCTACTTAAATATCCATACAATATGTCCGTACATTGGGAGTGCTCACTTTCCGGATTCAAACTTCCCAAAAACCGAACCAGGTTGTCAAGCCCATAGCGTTATTAATTGTATGAGCGGCTACCTATCATAGGTAGTTGACGGCTCACGATTGGGGTCTTATGAAGAAAGCTAATCAAGCAACAACATATATTCACATACGGGTCCAAGCAAAGGAGAAAAACCTACTTGTGTTCGTTTTATAAAAACTAGCATGCATCTCTCTCGCAGGGTTTAAGAAAAATATTTGAAAAGCGAGGCTATGAACTCACTGAGATATCAAAGAGATCAGAAGTATAATAAGTCTTGAACAAGAGAAAATCCCTTACGCACCACCTAAAATACGTGACGCGTCTTAGTATAATATACAAGTAAAAATAATACGTAAGAAAAGTTTGACGAATATAGGATATGTTCCTAAGATATGCGCAACATGGCTTCTTGACTTAACTAAAGTATTTTGACTCCTAAATTGACATATGACCTGTTCTTATATGTAATTAAACATCTACCAAATATCGCCGTTTAATACCAATTTTAGGTATGATTATCTACACATTTTCCATTTTTAGTCAAGACGTAAAAGTCGCAATTCTGGAATTAGCTCATGTTTAGGGGCCTGTATCTACCAATATATAAATGGTATAAACTCAAGGTATTCACCCTTGGAAAGCCCTTGAAGTCTAGTTTTCAAAACATTAAGCCAATCACTCATACCATTTACCAATCCATGGGAAATAGATTTTTACTAACCCTAAGTCAAAACAGAAAGTTGACTGAATTTCTTACTTTTGCCATTTTAATCATAACTCCTAATCTAGGATAGCAATGGATGTGGGGCCAAGTGCTATAGCTTCCCTATGATGTCTAGTATTGACCCATGCTTTAAAACCCAAACATTTAACTCATTAACCTGGTGTTTAATACGTTTTCTAAACCAAAGTCCAGAACTGACCCATTTTAGTATTTTGACCATATCTCACTCAATAATAATAATTGGTTGACCATCCAACTATCACATCATGCCAAGACATATATCTATCCACCCATGATTTTTGTTTACAGACCCTAAGCCAAAAATTTTGAGAAAACAATACGTTTTGCTACTGTTCCAAAACAGCCTCTATAAAATCCAACCAAACCTATTTCTAACTGTATCTACATGATTTTATCTACCTCTCATAGTTTTAGCTTTTTACTTAATTCGGAGTGCAATCATGACCTTTTATGCATTCTGTCCAGCAAGGTCAGAATTGACTTATTTGGTAAAAAGGTCATATCTCATGCAATTTTTACATTCAAGTGTTGATTCAAATTGCTACTAGTTCATAAAACAATTTTCCACAACTTAGATAAGTCAAATCAGTTGTTTATCATACTCAAAAATGTCAAACTTTCTGTTTACTTCTGCCCTAATTTTTGTAGTGATTTCCACCATGTTTTAAGCTAGGTTTATCCATTTTTAACCTAATCTAGTACACACAAAACCCCAATAAACTCTTGATCATCATATTCATTCATATTTAAAATTTCACTTTATAATTGAAGTACAGAAAATACCAGAATAATAAAAATAAGTAGAGATTATACCCAACAAAAATGATGTAAATGGTGATTATCACCCAAAACAAATTGACTCCTTTACCCCAAGTCTTGAATCTTAACCCAATATCTCTAGAACATCATCATTTCTCCATGCAACAACTCTATGAATACTTGAATTAATTCAGCCCCTAATGATATAAAAACCTTTTTGAAAAACTTCTTTTGTTGCTTCAAAAATATAGGAAACACACTAGGTAGTCATATCCACTAGTGTGCTCATTGTTTGTTCTTGAAATTTTTTGTGAAATGAGTGTTTGTGTGGTGTGGATGGCGTCAAGGAGAGCAAAAGAAAAGAGGTGATGAGTATATTTTTTTTTTTATGAACTATGTGAGATGAGAAGGTTTCTTTTATATAATCTATACATGCATTTGATTTTAACATGTGTCTTAGACACACCCTTAGAAGATGCCACGCCACTATGAAGTGTTTACGTGGCAATATTGTAATTTTTTATTATAGATATTTTAGTATTTATGGTATAAATTTAAGATAGGTAGGTAGTTTTGAGGCTATGCGGGTAACGACGTAAAATATAACGGAGAGTTACAGGCGAAACCAGAGTAAAAACGGAATATGATATAAATAATTCTACATTAAACCGAATACTTTCTGAAAAGTTTAATTTACGTTACGGTTCAAGACGGATAATTGTGTTATGCATACGCTTGAATTTAACAAAACGACGATTTCTAAATAAAATGTCAAATGTAAATAAAGTAACTTGTTTAAAAATTTATAAATTAATTATGTGATTAGAAATAGTATGACCTAAATACGGGGGGGGTTTACACATTAATATGTATTTTTTATAATTTATATAAAATTATTTTTTTTTAATTTATATAAAAAATATTATATTTTATATTTTTAAGTTTGCAAAAATGGCAATATTTACCCTTGGTTTATAAACTTTTACAAGTTTAGTCCTTTATATAATAAGTTTATAAATATTGAACCTTTAACTTTAGAACTTGGCAAGATAGGTCCTTATAGTTATAACTTTAGAATAATGACATTTTCAGCCCCTCTAGTTATAAATTTCAGAAAGTTACGATATATACCCTTATGCATGAAAACATTTGCATATCAAGTCCAAAAAGCCATTCAAGCTTATTTTAGGGTTCCAAATGATATTTTCATGTTATAGCTTATTAGAATAATCTAAAATAAGATGTTCTAACGTAACAAAAGTTTAGAAAAGGATTCTGTTAGCTTCGAAAATCAAACGGGGGCGTTTTTTAGGGTTTTAACCAAAAACGCATGGGTTTGAGGATTCAAGGCTTTAACAAGAGTTCATATATGATCTTAGGAGTCTTATGAACATTCTAAAACAGATTATGAGCTTATTGAACAAGATTATAAGCTTACTTGAGCTATAATGGGTCAAAATGAGGTTTTTGGGTTTGTACGCCTAGAAACGCCTTCAAGGGCTTCTTTCTCTTGGTTCTTGCTTCTATTATGATTTGAGAATTTCTTGATCCTATACTAATGCTAGGTATGGCTAGAACCTGCCATTTTTAGTATGTGTGTTTAAGTTTGAAAGGATGAAATAATGGGTGTGTATGTTTCGGCTTATATAGGGCTCATATGAGCTTGGTGCCTAAGTTTTGATGTTTGGTTAGTGTCAAGGCTAGTTGGAGGCTTTCTAAGGGATTACTAGAGGGAGTCTAGAGTTTAGGAACTAGATATGAAAGGTGTAAGGGTGTGGATGTGGTTTCAGCTAGTATGGAGTGACAAGGAGGTGATGAGAAGTCTTGGTGGCCAAGTTGGAGATGCAAGGGTAATGGAGGAGCTTGTAAGGTGCTTAGGTGGCTGATTAGTGGGGTCATGGTGATGCAAGGGAGGTGCTAGGATGCTAGCTTGGCTTAGAAAATGTGTTAAAAAGAAGTAAAAGGGTGACGGGTAGTTTAGGGTTTCGGCTTAGGATTTAGGGTTTTAATTCATGGATTAGGGTTAGGATTAAGGATAGTTTAGGGTTTAGGATTAAGGTTTAATGTTAGGATTAGGGTTTAGGATTAGGTTTAAGGTTTAGGATTAAGGTTTAGGGTTTAGTTTTAGGTTTAAAATGAAATTAGGGTTTTAGGGTTTCGTTTAGGGTTTAGAGTTTTAGATTAGGGTTTTAAGATGACTTAGGGTTTAGGTTTAGGGTTTAGAAGTCATGCATTAAGTGTAATGTTTTTTTTTTTTTTTTTTACCTTGTGTTAAGTTGTGTAAGAACAAGTAGTGATTTAGGAGGTAAAATGACCTAGTTTGACTTTCTTGCATTATTGACTTGTACATTGGGCTTTAGAAAGTTGTAACTTGATTTAGGAGGGAAAAGATATTCAAATGTTGTGCATTGTACATTTGTACACATGCTTGAAGGCTTGCACATTCATTTTATATGTATACATTACATATAATTAGGGTTTTAATATAAACGTTAACGGATAAAGTCTATTTTGATATAACATTGTAAATGGTACGTTAAATGGATAATGTACTTGGTAAAAATGATATTAAGATATAGAATTGACATATTAGGATGTTTACATTATATAAACATAAGAGATAGCATTGGTAGAGGTTGCGTGAGCTCGTTTACTTTAGAGATGCAAGTTACGTTGCATAATGAGATAAAGTAAAAATTTCCCTGTAAAAAGGTGGTATATATATAATAGATGGATATTACAGTGCATCTAATTTAATAGATGGATAATTACATTGATGAAAATTACGGGTTGTTATAGTGGAATTCTCATATAACAACAGTTACCATACTAGCATTAAGGATGCACCGTTTGAGGGTTGTATATGGGCGTAAGTTCGTTCACCGATTTGTTGGGCTGAAGGTTAGGGCAGTCTAGCTTTACTGGCCAGCGTCAATCACGAGACAACCGAGAAGATTATTCAAATCAAAAGCCGTATCCAAGTTGTCAGTGATTGTCAAAAGAGCTATGCCGATGTAAGACGAAAACCCCTTGAGTTTCAGGTGGGGGATAAGTTTATGTTAAAAGTATCGTCATGGAAAGGAGTGATACGTTTTGGCAAATGAGGAAAGCTTAACCCTTGTTATATTGGCCCTTTTAAAGTTTATTGCCAAAGTTAGTACCATTGCCATGACTAGGAACTCCCGGAGCAGTTGAGCAAGTTCATAGTTACTTTTCATGTCTCTAACTTGATCGAAATGCTATCCAACGTATCTCTTGGGATACCGTTGGATGAATCCAAATTGATGACAAACTTCAATTCATTGAAGAACCTGTCGAAATCATAGACCGCGAGGTCAGGCGTTTGAAGCAAATCGCATTCCGTTGTTAAGGTTGTTGAGAAACTCAAGAGAGGTTCCTTAAGTTCACTAGAATGTGAAGATCAAATGCAGAAGAAATATCCGCATATTTTTGCTAATCCTGTATCTGCGTCGAATTCTACGTCGTAAGCTTTGAGGACAAAGCTCTTTTAACGGGGAAAGGATGTGACACCCCGTAAATTTTAGGTCAATATTTTTACCGATTCCGTTCATTATTTTAACTTTTATAAGTTACGTGTTAATTCGACGTTAATCTGGGAAGTTGTCCCGCGTAAAAACTAAAAATCATTATCGGAAGCGTTCTGACGTCGAACTGAGATTAAATTACGCGAACTATAATTAATAAAGTCATTTTATGTCATTTCATGGTTTATGAATATTTACGTTTGTGATTTTTATACTTTTGGGCGTGAGTTTACGTTTTTAGCGTTTTTGATCAAACAGAACCCCAGAAACTACCACATTTGCATGTAAACTTAAGATAACATATTACAAGTCTTCTAGTACAAAATTAAAATTTCATGTCCTCCCCTAACCCTTTGAATTTTTGGTGCAAACTAACAAAAGAAAAGAAAACCAATTTTGAAATTTATACTACATCACATGCATGCAAGACATGGAAAGTGACATACTTGTTTTATCCTTCACTACAAGCCAACTTTCTTACATTTCACATGTTAAACTTGGACCACTTGAGCACTATTGAATTTAAATTAAACTTAGAGTGAAAGTCATGAACCATGGCTAGATAATTGTCTTGGTCCTTCCCCCCCCCCCCCACCCTCTTACCCTATTTGGCTGAAACACCCCAAAACCAAACACCCATGGTGTGCTTGAGCCAAATGGAACCCTAACCCTATACTTGTGCTATACATACCCACTTATAAAACACACACATCTCATTTGGTTCAATTCATTAGGCAATTTTGTCACTCTCCTCTCTTTTTCTTTCTCTGGTTTTTTTGTTTTCGCAAACAAACACAAGTAAAAACACAAGCCACAAACATTTTAATAAAAAAAAAAAAAAAAAAAATAAATATGAAATCACAAACTTTTGATTTCTATCAAGATTCACACATCTTAAACTTCATTTTATCAAGATCCAATATGATTCCAAGAAGGTTTCCATTTGATTTCAAGTGTTTTCAAGAGTTTATAAATTAGGGTTTTAGTTTTTATACTTTGGTTTTCAAGATTCTTCACTTCATCTTTCAAGTTTTTTATTTTCTAATCTTGTTCATCAACTTTTTTAAGTATTGCCTTAACTCATCTTTGATTTCTTTATGTTCTTGTATTTCTATTCAAGATCTATACATCCATATGTTTGTGTTTTGATTTTCAAAACTTATAAAGTAAGTTTTTATAAATAACAAAGATGTTGGTATTTTTATGCACTCATATTGTAGTCTTGGTGAGATTGAGTGTACTTGTGTGTTGCAACAAAGATGGTGAAGGGATTAGGATAGATTAAGAGTGGATTTTGTTGGATTGGTTTAGTAGTGAATGGGTTTAGGTTAGATTATGCACTATTGTGAAGTTTGGTTGTTGTTTGGAGGCGTTTGCGAAAATAGTGCTTGCTGATCCGAATTGTGTTAAGTTTACGGACATTTAAAAAATTGTTTTCAATAGCGAGAAGGTGATTTTGGATAGCTTGTTTTAAATAGATAAGTTTTCATATCTCGAACACTAAAAGCGGACTTAAAACGGCCAAGTTATGGCGAAATGAATTTTGGAACGTTTTTGAGAAAAATAATACTATGAGCTTGCTGAATGGAATAGGAAAATGGCTTTTTGGATACTTTCGGGATGTTTTGAGCTTTTAAAATGTTGGCGAAAACAAGGTGGTTTAATGTTAGTGTTTAAGTAGGAACTTTTAAAAATCGTCACTAACTTAATGTTCGGATTTCTAAAATGGGAAAACTTCTAAAAATAGGAAACTTTTGGTATTTAGTAGCGAGACGGACTTAGAAAGTGGCATTTAGGTTTCACTAATGCGCTTAGGGTAAATGGAATCATCGTATATTAGTGGACGGTATTAACATCCCGGGACTTAGAACTTTCCTAAAATAGAAACTTTCTAAAAATAGTAACTTTTTGAAATTAGAAACTTATGTTAAACATATTGTAACGTAACTATATCAGTTTAATCTCTTAATATCACGTATTTACTTTATAAACTAAAGCACAACCTTCTAATGGATGTTATTTTTGTTTAGAGTCTTATTCGATGTTTTGTATTTATTTCTCGTTTCTGAAGCGCTGTCTTTTAATTAGGTCGTGGTTAGAGTCGTTGATTATCGTTATTATCTCTGTTGAATTATTTGCTCACCATTTGCTTAAGGTGAGTTCATATCCCTACTCTTTACTCATTTTGAATAAATGTTTTATAATTTAGGGTGAGAAACATTGCTTGCTTTTAAAACTGTACACAAGTACTATGCGTGAGATTTGTTAGGATTAAAAGTCTTCTTGATGCTGTTTGAATTACTGCTGCTCATGTTTGTGTTAATGTTGCTCAACTGGATTTAATACTGCTACTGGAAAAATATGTAAGTGTTTACTAATGCTAGTGAATTTAGTACTTGCTCAAGGTTAAGACTGCTCAGAGATGAGTTATAAAAGTAACTTGTTTAAAATTTATAAATTAATTATGAGATTAGAAATAGTAGTGACCTTAAATACGGGGGTTTACAGTATTGTAAGCCGACTAGGGATCCTTGGTGTATAAAAGGAGGTCATAGGGCATAGTGATTGATGTACCAAACCAAAACCAAAACCATACGTCTTCTATCAATCTTTCATAGCTTCAAGGTCTTTGTAACCCCAATACTTTGAGAGTATTCGTATTATTATCATTAATAATATTGGAGCTTATTTGTTGAATTGTATGTTCATTATTTTACTGTTTCATTGAAAATTCTTCTTAATATTAAAGATTAGATTCCGCATAATCTTTAATACATTCAAATAAAGATTTGTATAGTTATGTTAGATTTATCTAATATAACTAAACCTTAACCAAGCTTAAGGAATTCGATCTATTAAAGTGGGATCAACAGTTTCATCATTATCGATGCCCTCTTGTTGATTATAGCCTTGAGCAACTAACCTAGCCTTATTTTGAGAAACGATACCGTTCTCGTCTAACTTATTTCTAAACACCCACTTAGTTCCTTTGATTGTCATATTCTTAGGTTGTGGAACTAACTCCCAAATGTCCTTAGTAATGAATTGATTTAATTCTTCTTGTATAGCGACTATCCAACTTTCATCCACTAAAGCTTCATTCATGTTCTTAGGTTCTATAGTTGATATAAAACAAAAGAAGTTACTTTGGTTTTGGGCTTGTAACCTAAGGGTTCTTTCGTTAAGGTTTCCTATGACATTTTCTAATATATGGTTTCTAGATTCCTTAATATTGACTATTTCGTCAATCTCTAAAGTTTCATCCTCAATGTCTTTTTCTAAGTTTTTCTTTTTGGTAACCTTAATTGCTTCTTCCTCATCTAAGTCATCATCCACTAAGGGTGATGTCTTAGAGGCTGGAGGAGTTTCATCGAATGTCACGTTGAGTGAGTCTTTGATTTTCCTAGTGTGTTTATTAAGGATAATGTAGGCTTTGCTATTTTTGGAGTATCTTAAAAAGACATCTTCGTATGACTTTGGGTCAAACTTGGTAAGGTAGTATTTAGTGTTTAAAATGAAGCACTTGCTTCCAAACACTCTAAAGTAATCAAGAGTAGGTTTCCTACCTCTCAAGAGTTCATAAGGTGTTTTTCCTAGGATGGCTCTAATTAGGATTCGGTTAAGAATGTATGTTGAAGTATCTACGGCGTTACACCAAAACTTTTGTGGTAACGATTGCTCATTCAACATAGTCTTACTCATTTCTTAAAGTGTCCTATTTTTCCTCTCAACCATGCCATTTGATTGAGGAGTGTGTGGAGCCGAGAAGTTATGTGTAATCCTAATGACATTACAAAACTCTCCAAATTGCAACTCATTAAAAAATATCCTATCCGTGTTCTGTTCTATGTGACATATTTTTTCATTCCTACTTGGCTTTGTGATTTTTTACTAAATATTTCAAATTGATCGAAGGCTTCGGTTTTATCCTTAAGAAATCTAGTCCAAGTATACCTAGAGTAGTCATCTACTATGACTAAGGTGTAACGGTTTCCTCCGTAACTCTGTATGGCGGATGGACCGAAGAGATCCATATAGAGAAATTCTAAGCATATAGTCATTGAGACCATATTCTTAGCTTTGTGACTAACGTGAGCTTGTTTTCAAATTTTGCAAGCATCACAAAAATGTTAATCAAACTTAAGCCTAGGTAAAGTTCTAACTAAATCCTTAGATGCCAACGATTGAATGAGACGCATATTAGCGTGACCTAATCTCCTATGCCACAATCTGGAGTTTTCATTAATCGTTGCAAGATAAATTTTGTCTTTTGGCTTATTTCCTAATTTCTTCACATATAAGCCTTTCTTCCTAATACATCTACCTATAACTTTACCATCCTTAGTAATTTCACTATCAAGTTCAGAGAAAATTACTCTACACTTATTATCACATATTTGTCCTACACTTAGCAAGTTAAATCCTAAGTTATCAACATGTTCTACATTATCTATATTGAGAGAGTCATTGGAAATCGTACCTTTTCCAATGATGTTACCGCGAAGATTACTACCAAAAATGACGTTACCTCCATTGTATGCCTTGTAAGTGCAGAAGAGATTTTAGTTACCCGTCATATGTTTAGAGCATCCGATATCTTTAATCTATTCAGCGGGTTCCAAGTCGACTCCAAGGCATAGGACAATGACTCAAACAGTTGGTCCCCAATATCTCATGGGTCCAAAGTTGTTAGGGCTAAACATCACTTGCATTTGATGCAATTGGTTAGGATGTGGAAATAGAAGACACATTTCCCATGGCATATAACTTTGACGTAGGAAGTTGTTCTAAGTTACGGGAAAGCCATGAGGTTGGTTTTGTCGACCAACGTTCCTTTTTGGTTACGGTGTTTTAGCACGAGGGTAATTATTATTTATTCTTCTAGGTGGTGGAGTTTTTTTTATCTAAAATTAGGTTTTGAAAAACCAACTTTGGGTTTTGACAATGGCTTATAAAATTGTTTAACTTCATTGTCACTAGTAACGAGAACTTTGACGTTGTTTACTATCATGTGTTTTAGTCTAGGACCCAAAATAGATTTTTGAAAAGACATACTTTTCTCAAATCCGGGCATACCAACTGATGGCGGTCCCGTAATTACTTTGGGGGCCGCCAGAACATTATGGGGGCCACCCATATTTATGGGACCTCCATCAGAGGACACCTTTTTCTGAGCTTTCACAAATTTTATTTCCTTAGTTCCACTAGATGACGCTTCAAATGAATTAAACCTTAAACCTAATTTATCACCGGAGGGTTTTTTATTACTTAACATTTCATTTAAGCAATGTGTGCTCTTTTCAAACTTGGTTAGTTTAAGAGCTTCCTCTTTAGTTTAAGAGCTTCCTTTGTTTTTCTCAAGTGTGGAAAATTTATCTTTTAATTCTCTAATCTCTTTTTCTAAGCTATTTCTAGTGGCTTTTAATCTTTTGTTTTTAGTGATTATCTTTAGACTCATTTTACACAGTTTATCATATTCATTATCTAAAACTAAATCGTCTATTGATGAGTTTTCATCAGAGGACACCGCTATTGCTCCAAGAACCTTTGACGAATACTCTTTGGTTCTTGTCTCTTGGTGGCTTTGGACATTCTCCAATAAGATGATTTGGATCTCCGCATCTAAAACACTTCCTTTTACCCTTGCCCTTTTTTGTCTCGGCTTCTTTGAGAGGTCTTTTTGTCGTTCCTTGGTTGTCTAACAAATCTTCCTCTTTTGTTGAAGAACTTCTTGAAGTCTTTTACCGCCATGGCGTACTCTTCGTCTTCACTTCTAAAAGTCAAACACTCCTCATTACTAGATTCCTTCTTAGCCTTTAAAGCTGGAGATCTCCTTTCTCCTTTAGCTTTGACTATTTCAAAATCTTTCTTGATGATCATCTCATGGACTTTGAGGTTTCCAATTGAGTTTGATTCAAGAGATATTGATGTTAAGTATTAGATCTCTTCAATCGACGTTGAACTTTGCTCTCCATTTTAGGATGTAGAGACTATAGAATCCTTCCTAACATATTTCTTGCTAGGAATAACCTTCATCAAGAGCTTTTTGACTAGTATAATAGCTATTAAAATCTAGCAAAAAGCACTATCTATAGATTCGTCTTCCAGAAAATGACAAAATGGTTCATATTGTTGTAACCAAAAGGTCAAATCTGTTATCTTTGACTTGGCTATTACCTTGATGGGTGATTAACAAAGTTTTCCAAATTTCTTTTGTCGTATTACACATGAAAATCCTTTCATATTCTTTTCTTGGCAAAGCATTGTAAATAACCATTTTGGCTTCATTATTTTTCTCAAGCCTTCTTTTAAGTTCATCACTTTGTTTTTCAAAAGGGATAACCTCATCTAATTTGGTATTCGGATTTTGTTCAATGGGTTGAAAATCACCTTTAGTAATAACATGCCAAAGATCAAGATCTTTTGATTTAACATATGTCTCGAATCTATTTTTCCAATAAATAAAACTATCACTTTCAAAAAGTGGTGGTCTTTGCATGGATTGCCCTTCTAGATATTTGTCAGAATCCATAGATCGATCCAAGCTTTAAAATACAATATATTTTAAAAATCTTGAGTGACCTTGGCTTCTGATACCAATTGTAGAAACTAGAAGGGGGGTTGAATAGTTTACAAGTTCGTTTTACATTTTAAAAGTTTGCTTTTAAAATACTTAGATTCGAGTTGTATGTTTAACCAATCAACAATATGAACCAACAATATAACAATCTAAACTAAGACTAAATAACAATGACAATAATATAAAGAGATAAGGAAAAGAACAATCAAACCAAGACGCCAAGATTTTATAGTGGTTCAGCTACGAAGCTCCTCTTCGCCCTACTCCATTCCCCGAGTACCCTACTCAAGATTTCACTATGTCAACAAGCTCCTTTTAGGCGGAGAAAACCGTTTACACGTCGCTTACGTTGTTTTTCGACACTAAGCTAAATGTCGAGTCCTAATCTTAGCTAGAACCAATCTACCACTTTACAAGCAATATACAATCACAAGATCTGCACTATCGGATTTACACATAATCTGAATCACACAATTACACAAGATAATTACAATAGAGATTTGGTACTTAGAAGAAGAGAGGAGAGATCACTAAATAACACTTTGTTTCTTGGCGAATACGAATGTTCTTCTCTTGCACTTGATAGAAGAATGAGAGAGATGAGATGAGATTAGATCACTTGAAACAAGATCAAAGAGTGTTAGTGATCAAGAGATTTAGAGAGAGAAAGTTATCTGAAAAATTCATGCAAAGAGGAATGTTTTTCTGCCATAAATAGTGCAATATTTATAAACAGGATTTCCAACGGTCGTCTGAGGGCGGTCTCGGTGGTCCCAGATATATCTGGGGGCCGTCGTCCCTATAAGGGGGCCGCCTAATAGACTCCGCTCCTGTTTTTGTCTTTTTGTGGGGAAGGTTGTATCTGGTATGGAAGCTTCCATTTTGAGGGGAAAACCAGATTCAAATTTATTATTTAAATAATGCATTTTCTTTTATTAAAAAGTATTTATGTATATTTATTTTTGTAAAAATACTTTTGTGAAAATGTAATGGTTAAGAAAAAGTATTTTTGTGATCACTAATCATGCTTAATGATTTGTTTGTACATACCTCAAGTGATTAATCTTAGAAATGGAATTTTACGATTAATAATTTGTAAACAAGTTGACATCGCCACATATGTTAGCAAGTGCTCGACATGTGCTAAGGTCAAGGCCAAACATGAAAGGCCATCAGGATTACTGGTCCAACCCGAAATACCCGAGTGGAAATGGGATAACATCATGATGGATTTTGTTACTAAACTCCCTAAGTCATCACAAGGTCTAGACACCATCTGGGTGATTGTGGATCGACTTACAAAATCTGCTCACTTTTTACCAATAAGGGAGATTGACCCTTTGGATAAATTGACAAAGTTGTATTTTGATAGAATAGTGACAAGACACGGAACGCTTGTTTTAATCATCTATGACAGTGATGGGAAATTCACGTCAAATTTCTGGAGAACATTTCAGAAAGCTTTGGGTACAAGTCTAGATATGAGTACGGCATACCATTCGCAAACAGACGGACAGAGCGAGAGAACTATCCAAACTCTCGAGGACATGCTACGTGCTTGTGTGATCGACTTTGGAAATGGATGGGTTAAGCATTTACCATTGGTCGAATTCTCGTATAACAACAGCTATCACGCTAGCATAAAGGTCGCACCATATGAGGCACTACATGGTCGAAAGTGTCGATCACCTGTGTGCTGGGCAGAAGTTGGCAAAGCTCAACTTACTAGTCCCGAGATGATTCAGAAAACCACGGAGAAGATCGTCCTGATCAAGCAGAGAATTCAAGCTGCGCAGGATCGACAAAAGAGCTACGCTGATTTGAAGCGTAAGCCGATGGAATTCAAAGTTGGAGATATGGTTATGCTCAAGGTCTCACCTTGGAAAGGGGTTGTGCGATTCATTAAGAGGGGCAAACTAAACCCGAGATATGTTGGACCTTTTAAGGTGTTAGCCAAGGTTGGGGGTGTTGCCTACAGGCTAGAACTTCCCCAAGAATTGAGCAGAGTTCATCATACTTTCCATGTGTCTAGTCTGAAGAAATGTTACGCTAATGAACCGTTAGCCATGCCGTTGGAAGGAGTTCACTTTGATGACACGCTCCAGTTTGTGAAGAGCCCTTTGAAATTATGGAACGAGAGATCAAACGATTGAAGCGAAGCCAGATACCACTGGTTAAGGTTCGTTGGAACTCTAGGCGGGGTCCTAAGTTCACCTGGGAACATGAGGATTCGTTCAAGAAGAAATACCCACATCTCTTCACAAACCGGGCTTCGTCATCTACTACAAGGTCTTAAGCTTTAAGGACAAAGCTCTTTTAACGGGTGGAGACTGTAACATTTCTCATTTTCATGTCATTGTACGACTCTATTAATGATCATTATTTATTTTAGTCCAATATGCGTTTACTTTTCATTTGACTTTTAAGCTAAATCGCGTAGACTAGAAATAATCATTCAACATAAACGGTCACCAAATAAATTAAGGTTTACGTCAAGCAAGTGTCTAATAATTATTAGGACGATAATTATTGGCTTTGTTCATTCTTATTTCTATTGGTCACGTAAATGACTTACGTTTCGCAATAAAATACACTTAGACACACCACGGAAATACCTAGACTTACCTAGACTCAAACCAATACCCACTTCTAATGCCTAAACACAAAAATTAAATCAAATCTTGTACAAATGTTCAATGTTGGCCGAATGTGGTGAGTTAATCCACATAGAAATCGTCCTAAGTGATTTTCTAGCTAAGAAATCCTCTAATGATCTTAGCAAGTACTTGTACATCTTAATTCCCATAAATGCTAGTCCTAATGGTCTCCTACTAGTTTATTAACCAATGGTTAATAACCATTTTTGTTCCTTGATCCCTTCTAGCCGCGGCAAAACAAGAACCCACACACAAATCTTTGTGATTTCAAGGAATCAAACTAAATCTTGTACAACATTGCCTAATTAAAACATGTACTTAGTGGTTTAACATAAAACAAGGTGCAACAAACTAGAAATCCCTATAATCCACTTAACTAGGGCTCGTTTGGTTTGTTTAGGACTAAGGAGAGGTAACTAGCCACAAATTGTCTATAAATACTACTCCTAAGTTCACAAGATACATTTCTAAAACTTCTAAACACTCTCACTAAGACAAACCTTCCTCATTTCTCCCTTTCCATTCGGCTACACCAATAACCGAACCATACGCGACTCACATTTCCCTTTCAAGAACACAAGTAATCTTAAAGACCCCTTACACGTTTGTGGAAGCATACACGAGCTAAGGAATTGGGTTACAAGCTTTGAAGCTTGAGAAGTATACACGTTTGGGTGTACACGCATTGCTCTACCTTGCAAACACTCGAAACAAATCACTAGGACTCTTTGTAAGTCACGTTCAAGCTTATACACTTCGTGTTATAGTTGTTACTTGGTGTCTAGTCGTGTAGGTCACGTTATATATACGAATAACAATGCTCATAGGCGTGAACACGCATGATTCGATCCATGCGTGGCATACGTGCATGAATATACATACGATTTGACCTTGTGTGGTGCTAATACACGTTAAAAGGGTAATGTAAGATAAGCTAGGACGTAAACTAGCCTTTTAGACTCAATAAAGGAAACGTACATGGAAATGAAACACTTATACTCGAACTACATAAAAACACCACGTAAACTCTACGTGTAAATGTTATGGCATGGCTTGGAAACGAACGTAGGACCTTATTAAAAGAATGCATGTGATATAGCATGACTTATTTGGCTTATCGAGTGCTTATTGGAAGTATAAGCCCTAAAACTAAATAAAAAGCCTAAGGGACCTTTAATGGGCTCGTTTATAACCCAATGGCCCACTATGGGACCCAACCGGCCCAACAGGCCACCCCTTTTTGAAGACCACAGCTTATTATTAAGACTTACGAGCTTATTTGAAAGGCTAGTATGCTTATTGAACTTGTAAAAACCCTAACCTAAAGGGTAAACCAAACCGGACCCTTATCGGGCTTCCTAGCCCACTAACGAGCCCTAGTCGAGCCATAAGCTCACAATAAGCTCAAGGATTAAGGAATGTATTTGGGAAATGAGAAGGAATGTTTATAGAAATATTGATATTATATAGGAGAGTGTGTATAATCATTTGTTTTGGGGAGAAGGGATTAACAAATGATTAGGAGAATGTTTAATGGGAGTAAGGTGTAAGTGATGTATGAGAGATATAGAGGAATGTAGGAGTTTGTAAAACATTTTTGGCCCAACTAATTTATTTTGTGGGAGGTAATAAAGATCAAAACATAATTAACTTTCAATTACCACAATCTCAAATAGTCATTAAGACTTAATCCATAATTATCAACAATTAATATTATCACTAATCATCTTGATGTAAAGAAGCTAAGTGCTTTTCATCTCACGTAAAGCACATCCGTAACGGGAAGGACTGAGTTACGCAAAAGTGGACCTTGACTTACTTTTATCAATGAAGGGAGTAAAATGAGGTACGGTTAGAGAAAAAGTATATTCGGATGAAGTTAAATGAAATACTTTTGTTTGATGTTATATTGAAAGTATGATTATAGTAGGTTTAGAAAAGAAGTTTTGGCCTTGGCTAGAGACGTTTGATAGAAGAAATGAGTTGGCGTTTTGTTGAAAATGGGAGGATTTGTTTTATCTCCTCTTTAAGTCTAAACCTCGTTTCGAGTGTTTCTAATTACTCAAGTATCATGTACATCCTTTTATGAAGATTCCACATTGTGTCAGGTAAAATCCGCAAAAAATAGACATCTTCGAGTATGGCCCGCTGGCACGTGGTAGGCGTGATCAGCCCGTCAAAGGTATGTGCAGTTTTACAAACTCTTGGCTTAATGTTTGGGATTTTAAGTGTTGCGAATGTTTATTTGTCATCGTTAAAACAAATCTTGACTCATGCGAGGTTTTCTTTTGTGTTAGGGAGAAATGCGTCGTGGTAAAGCCAAGGTGTCTTCGGAATCTGTTGGCCTTCCAAAATATAAGGATGGGTTTGGAATTCGTATGTTTAAAAGTTAATTAATGTGGCTTTTATCACGTCTCATATTTTAAGTATCTTACTCTTAAGGAGTCTCTTTGGGTAAAGTCTATTCGAATGCATAAACTTAGGGGTTGTAACTTTTTGGATATTCCGCTAAGAGATAGTATGAGTTGGGGTTGGCGAAAGTTGTTTCAAGTTAGACCCATTGGTGACATCAAATAACGTCACATTTATACCATCATTTATCCCGAATAAGTTACCCATTTTTATATAATTATTGCAAGAATGTGTACTTAATTGCTTAAAAGTGTTATTTGCAGTAATTGAGGGTGATTTGTGAAGACATGCTAAAAGGCGCATATTTTACGAGCTAAAACAAAGGTCATTTGAAGATAACTAATTCTGACCAATACGCCGTATCAAAGTAAAAGATGATTACAGACGTTCATCAGCGCAAGTCTTCACAAGAATTCGCGTTTCAACAAACTTTCCAATATGGGCGTATTCACCTTAATGCATACGCCGTATCTAAAGATAACTATTCAGTGATACGATAGATATATTATTTTGGAATGTATATCCATTGTCATAAAACTTTGCGCACACTCCAAGGGATACACCCCAATATGCCGTATTGGCCTAGCCTAATACGGCGTATCCAACCTTTTTCAGAGACTATAAATAGAAGATTCAATTTCAGTGATCAAAATCAAATTCTTCATACCATACTCATAAAAGACTGATTTTCTAAAGAAAAGATCGCAACGGAGGTCAAGCATCGATCACGATTCCATAGAAGACACCGTGTAATTCCTATACTCTTGTAATCATTTAATTTTTGGTATCGTTCGGTAAAACGTTTAGTTTACCTTGGTTATTTGATCATGCTTGTATAATTACAATGGTTATGGGCTAATACCCTTGGGTATTAGCATCCTTAAGGGATGAATTAAATGTTATTTGGTTTGTTTTAAATCGATTTTATTAATTTATCGTTTGAAAGTTTAATTTATGTTTATCACATGATACTTTGTCTTTGTGTTTGAATATGCGACCTATCATTCAACTGGGTCTAGTTACGCCTAACAAGTGAGCTAGATACTGGGATAGCTCTCCATATCGTGTTTTATATTACTGGACCAATAGGATCACAAGTAACGTTTTGTCTTTGTCTTTAAATTAAGAGCTTAGTTGGACCGGCAGGTGACCCGTAATGTTTCAACAAGTATGTTCTTGATTAATTGATAAAGATTTGAATAGTGGACTACCAATATATAAAATACTGTCAAACAGTAAGTGGGTAAAGTCTCGATGGGCTAGGGTTTATCAAGATCACCATTGCTATAATCCCTAGATAGATTATAATTAAACTAAAGGATGCTTTATGCAGATGCGTTAATTGTGACAGGATTCAACGTGTCTAGGTCTTAGGATGATGTCCCGCCTAAGTCTTAAGAATGATATGCCGCTTCGAGATAAGAAATCATTGCACTAAATAAACAAACCAGCATTTAATCGGATTTAATATGGCTAATACAGTTTTCTATTATTTGGCTTGTACCGCTCTTTTATCTTCTGATTGTTTTCTTGCATGTTTATTGTGTTTAGAATTGATTATTGTCACCATAAAACTTGTGCCAGTCTCTCAGGCTGAAAACCCCCCATATCCGTTAGAAGCGTATATAGCATAGGTTTAACAAGTAATTAGGATTAACTTAACTAGAGTAATTAAAATACTGGTAGAATATAAGGTTAACGACCTCACTCTTAGTGTTCGACACCCTACTTACCACGAAACTCCACCCGATCGGGTACACTGCCCGTTAAAGTGTTGTTTTAGGATAAGTTGGCTGAATATAAATTTAAAACTTGGTAATCAATAAATTAACCCTACACGACAGCACATCACCCATGGTTCGTAGATTTTTTTGGTATCGCATTGGTAATTTTTCGATTCTTTCTTCAGTGTGTTTTGGTTCGACATTTGGTGTCTACTAAGTCCTTTTAAGTTATATTCTTCACAAGTACGTGAGATCACTCGAGAAGGACTTCATCTTACTAATAAGGTCGTGGATATGGTTTCTAATAACGCTTGGTCTTGGCCTATTGAATGGGCTAGTAAATTCCCCATGTTCAACAATAGTTATGTTCATTCTCTTGATGCGAATAAGAGTGACATTC